>OX439139.1:201626608-201863395 GCA_949318255.1 Pollenia labialis | reverse complement strand
AATACAACGGTTCATGATTTGAAATGAAAAAAAAATATATACAGTAAAAATAATACTCAAGTAGATTTTGAACTCAAGTTAAAATCGAATTCGAATGAAAATAATTTTCTTCGCTACAAGCGCCCTACATTTCCCCCCCGCCAAAATCAGATTTGGGGGTTTTAAGAAAACGACAAAGCTGATACCGCTTTTAGCCTTACATTTTCTCACAACTTCTTAAGGTCTTATATCCTTGGCATGATATACGCCAATTAATTTGCCATTCAAATCCTCCAACTGATAATAGCAATAGCCAGTCTTCTTACGAATTCTTGCCTTTACAAATGTCGGTGCTAGTTTAGCATTGAAACCCTTTCCTAAATCGCTCTGACGGAAATTTCTCCTAAATACTTCCTGACCAATTTCATAGGTAGCTTCACGAGATCGCAGGTTATATGATCTTTCGTTCTTCTCCTGTTGTCGATTAATAATCTGCGCAGCCTTTCTCCGGATAATCGAAAGAGAATCTTCCCGATTAAAATTGACAGATCTGTCCTCGAGCATTTCAAGATTGCGAAGAAGAGCATAAGATTTACCGTTGGTAATCATGTGCTGTCCGAAAGCCATGTAATAAGGCCAAGTACCTATCGCAGAGTGTACAGCTGAACGCAATGCACAGCTGATGCTGCTCAAATACTCGTCCCAATTGCTTTGGTCGTGTTTAATATACGCCCTTATTGCCGATAGAAGTGAACGATTGACCCGCTCAGATGCATTGGCTTGGGGCGAGTATACTGCCGTATAGACATGATTCACACCATAACTTTTTAAGAGTTCATTAAATTTCGTTGATTTGAATTGTGACCCATTATCTGAAACCAAAGTCTCGGGTGTGCCAAAAGTATGGAATAATTCCCCCAGATAATTCACAATTATATCAGAGGTAAACTTTTTTACTGGCTTAAGAAAATTAAATTTAGAAAAGTGGTCGAGAACGATAAAAATGCCAACATTTCCCGATTTCGAACGCGGATATGGGCCTAGGAAATCAACGTATAATTTCTGGAAAAATCTAATTGTGTTTGAAGTTCTACCCATTGGTGGTCGCATGATAAAATTAGGATGTTTCGTACCCTTACACACCTCACAGGCATTAACGTATTCCCTAACATCATTAACTAAATTTGGCCAATAGTAAAATCTTCTGATTCTCTCCAAAGTTTTGCTATTCCACCATGAGAAGATAGAGGACTATTGTGCGCCCTTCTCAAAACCTCGGGAATCATTTCCTTTGGAATCCAAAGTTTCCAAGCAAGATCATCTTGCAGCTGTTCTCCCGTACAGTGTTCAGTCCGTCTGTACAAAAAACCGTCAATTATCCTAAGGTCGGGCATTTTATCTAAATTTATCCTAACTTTGTCTAGTAGTTGTTTGTACTCGGTCCTTTGGAAATATTCGGATTCAAGATCCACGAAAACCCCAGCGTCATCGAGTTCGGACAAGTTTAAGCCTAGGATTTCGGACAAATCTTCTGTATTAGTACGCGAAAGTGCATCAGGAACTACGTTTTTACTTCCTTTTCTGTGCTCTATTTTAAAATTGAAGCCTTGAAGTTTTAAAGCCCATCTTGCCAAGCGTGAATTCAAGTCTGTTTGAGACATGAGCCACTTCAATGAAGCGTGATCTGTGATCACGGTGAACTCATGCCCTTCCACATAGGCTCGAAATTTTTTTATGCTTAACATCGCTGCTAAGCATTCTTGTTCGGTAACCGAATAATTGCGTTGGGCTTGGTTGAGTTTCTTAGACATAAATGCTATCGGAAACTCTTCACCTTCCGCAGTCTTCTGTACCAAGACGCTTCCTATCCCAGTGCTGCTAGCATCACAGTGAATAAAGAACGGCTGTGAAAAATCCGGACTATGCAAAACTGGCGCTGTGGTCAAGATTAACTTTAATTCTTCGAAAGATTTTTGAGCTTGATCGCTCCAAGTAAATTTTCTTTTATTCGTTAAAAGGTCTGTTAGTGGGGCAGTGATAGACGCATAGTTCCTTATAAACTTTCGGTACCAACCGGACATACCCAAAAACCGTCTGAGTTGACGTACAGACCTCGGTGTCGGGAATTCTGTAATGGCCGAGATTTTGTCCGGGTCTGTTTGAATCACCCCGTTCCCAATTATATGGCCAAGATAACGGACTTCCTGTACGCAAAACTTAGATTTCTCTACATTAATGGTCAGTCCTGCAAGACGAATTTGCTTAGATATTTTCCTTAAAACCTCCAAATGCCGACTAAAAGTATCTGATACAATCAACAAATCGTCTAGATAAACGAACACCTCTGTCCTCAAACTTGCTGGAACCACCTTGTCCATTAGCCTCGACATAGTCTGAGGCGCATTGCAGAGGCCGAAAGGCATAACCTTGTAATGGTACAAGGGGCGGCCAGGGACAGAAAATGCCGTTTTATCTCTAGACGAGCCATCAAGTGGAATCTGCCAAAACGCGTCCTTCAAGTCCAGGCTAGTTATGAACTCCGCCCTAGGCAACCTACCAAGAATACCATCAATATTTGGCAGGGGATAAGCATCCTTAACGGTAACAGAGTTTACCTTTCGGCTGTCTAAGCATAACCTGACTTTTCCTGGTTTTCTAACAAGAACAATTGGAGAGGACCAAGGACTTTCCGATTCCTCTATAACATCGTACTTTAACATACGGTCTAATTCATTATAAATCAGCTTCTCCATCGCTGGGGAAACAGGAAAGTGCTTTTGTTTTATAGGAGTGGCATTACCAACATCTATTACATGACTCAAAACCGTCGTTCGACCTAGCCCTTCCTTTGCGAATGACGGAAACGTGTTTATCACCTGCTGAAGCTGTTGCTTCTGCTGATCCGTTAATGTTCTCTGATCTCCCAATTCAACGCTACTATTAATTCCTAAGTCAGAACTAAGGGCTGAGTTTATCTCAGTTGGCAATAAATCAAAAGCGCGCCAAAAATCGATTCCTAAATACAGATTCTGCGACAAGTCCGGAACTATATAAAACTTTATCATCTTCGTGATTCCGCGAAAAGTTACCTCCGCACAAACATATCCGCATACAGTTTGCGACTTACCATCGGCAGTTTTCACGAAAGAAGAGATCTTTTTAAATTCAGTATCACTGGTCAATAATTCCCTAGCAGAATCTGAACCAAAACAACTAATAGAAGCCCCGGTATCAAGCAACCCTGTCCAATCTTTGTTAAAAATACTAACATTAGCATACGGACGAATGTCCTTCGGATTGTCGAAAACCGAGCTCAATAAACTATGCCTAGTCTGCCTCACAACATTCCAGAAATTTCTCATACGTTCCGATGATCGCTTTTTCCTAACACTTGGAATTGTTTCATTAAAAATTTCGGCCCTTTTCGCGTTATACTCTGCCAGTCGAACGTGAAATGGCTTCATATATGTCGGTATTAAAGACGAAGTTTGTGATAAAATAATTCAGTTTTCGAAAATGTTTCTAAATCAGTTGGTGTTAAAAAGTTGATTACTTTTGTGACTTTATAAGTGACAAAAGAGTCAGAAGACTCTTCAGTTTTACTAATGGACTTTGGTTTTGGAACTAATCGGTACTCGTACTCACTGCTGTCATCCGTTTGTGTGCACTTTTCAGTGCACCGGATTTCAAGTTTTTTGAACCATTGCAGTTGGTACAGTTTGGTTTATATGTATCTGGTTTGCCACATCCGTAACAAAAAATTCGACGTTCTTCCAGGCAATCCTGATATCTATGACCAACTTTTTGACAGTTCCAACAAACTAAAGCTATGGCTGCAACTTCCGTCCCGTCTGTCAATTCTACCTCATCCTCTACAATTTCGTGGACTTGTCTACGTTGAATAAAAGGTTTATTAACTGCCTGTTTCCTGCCCATATCTAGCAAAAAAAATTCCCGTCGTCGACAAATGTCCCTCCAGTGAGATACAGAATACACTGAAATATTCAGAATCTCATGTTGAATTTCTGGCAACAAATTCCTACGCAGAATTTCGAACAAGACATTTTCCGGCAAAGGAGTAGATAGGCGATCAGAAATGTCAACTACAGCTTCGTAAAAAGAGTCAAAGTTTTCGTCTGGACGCTGTTTTCTATCACGAATCATTTCCCTAAAATCCACGTCAGTTCTGGAGTCTTTATATTGATGCCTTAGCGCAGTACACAAATCGGCCCAACGAATTTCTGTAACCGAACGGTGGTATCTCCAGAACCAATCTGATGCCTTAGCATCGAATAAAGTAGAAATATGTCTACATAGCAAATCAAAATTTCCGTTAAGCGTTTGATGGGTAAGAGCCTCTACTCGGTAAATAAAGTTATCGACCGCCATTCCCTTAGCGTCACCAGAAAACCTAACCTTCCAATTGTGAATAATGTGACCAACCTTATCCGACCTCAGGGAAGAATCTGCTGAACCACTAGTATTTAAATTTATATTTCCAGTACGGTTTGAAAAATTCGGATTTCCCGCTACATTCGAAGGCAAACCTAAAAGTTGTTCCAATGTTTGTCCCTGGACTGGTGGTAATATTGGAACTTGAGATTCAATATTTCTGGCCGTTATTCTAGGATTAGGATTCCTATTGCTAGTGTCACTCTGGGTAGAATTATTCAAGCTCAATCGTCTAAAACCTGCTTCAATGTTATCCTCTATAATTTTGGTAAGTTGTTGACTTAGACTAGTCAGCATTTCGGCCTGCTGTGATCCTACGGCAGCAGTTACCACATTTCTTATATGTTCCCTTTGTTCCTGAGGGGAACTCGAAGACATTACCGAAAAATTCGGTTCTGTTACCTGATTTTGTGTGGATTTCGGAGGAGAAGAGGGATCACAGCGATTAACATCAAATTCTTGAGCACGCTGAGCTTGAGATCTGGTTACTATAGGTGGAGGTGGAGCTGATGGGGTTGCTACCAAATTTAATTTTGTATTACATATTGGACAAATTTGTCTTTGCTTCATATGCTTTTGAAAACACGATTTGTGAAAACTATGTCCACACGTTGATTTATAAAGGTATGAAGAGTTCGTTATAGCGTTAGCACAGACACCACAATTAGGCAAATTATTACCTAAGGAAACTAGGTCCTCTGTACTCCTTTGCAGAGACATGTTTTAAAATTTACTTACAATAGAAACAAATGTGGAAGTGTGACAAATTCAGAAAGAAATCTATTATTGAAAGATAATACAATCAGAAAAAAAATGTTTGATTCGCATTAGATATATCCCAGTTCAACTAAAAAAACCTCAAATGTGAAAACAATCTAAAAGAAACTATAGGTATAAAAAAAATCGATAAACTATATTCTGGGTTACTAAATTTAATAAAACACAATTCTGTAGTTATAACCTATCCTAAAATCAAAAAAAAATAAAAAGTAAGAAAAAATAAAAAAAAATTACCTTTCAATGTCGTAATGTAGACAAACTATAAAAAATTTTAAATATATAAAAAACAAAAAAAACCAAATGTGAAAGAATAAATCAAAATATTTTCAGCAACGCAAACTAAAAATAAATATGTATCATATAAAATTTTCTGATTTCTGAACAATGCTGGTAAAAAGGGGTTTGTTATATTATATGTCTAACTTTATATCTACCCACTTATTAATATATAAACTTGATACATTTAAACAAAAACCCAATATGTCAGTAAATTTGAAATAAATTAGTAGAAGCAAATATTCTCATTCCAAAATCACAAAGCAAAAGCCTTGACACAAGATTTTCTTTAAAATTCTTTAAATTTTAATAAAAATGATATTTTGCCCTACAATATTAATTATTGGATAATCAATATTTTTATATAAACTCTAGCCTTATCTAAAATAAAATAATCCCATAGAAAAGAAATTATAAAAAAAATTGTAAAAAAAAATAGGTAAGAAAAATAGATATTATTAGTTGGTGCGTGTCTAAATACATTCAAACCCGAAATTTCCTAACTAATAAAAGAAATGGAACTGTTTTACCGTTGATGTTTAGAATTCTAATGGTCTGAGATTAGTATCGATAAAGCCAATGCTCAGCATTTCCGGAAAAGAACTATTCAACCCAATGGTACAGCAGTGTCAGATGACATAAGGCAAACAGAACATGAATGATATCTAATGGTGGTTAACATAAATCACATATGCATCTATGTTAAATTTCTCAACATTAAATTTCACTGCATAATACATATATTAAAGAAAATAAAAAAAATAAAAAGGAAAAAAGGAAATAAAAATAAGAAGAAGAAAATAAAAAAGTTTTATTGAGAGCCACACATAACTTGAATTAAAATTCAAAAGGCGTTTAATCGGGATTTTAAATGTGTGGGCCCCACGTTGGGCGCCAAAAATAATTATACTGTAGCATATTGCAAGTTTTAAAAGTTTAGCGTGCATGCAATAATTTTTTTCCGGCTCCTGTCTCGTCGGCCAACGGTGTAGGTCCTTATTTTTGCTAAACTCACCCTATTGCAGCACGTTCAGAAATCAGAAATCAAAATTCTTTTATAATTTCGGATTCGATGAAAATGCATATAGTTCACGGGATTTTTTTTAATTTCCTAAGCTAATCCCGCGAAGCTCTACGACTGTCTGCAGGAAAGAAACCAGAGTCTCTGGCGGGAATCGAACCCGCGAACTGGGGCACTCGGTATCTCTGTATCCCACTAATAGAGTTGCAATCATTGATACAAGGCTGTGGATTAGGCAATGCTGAAGAGTACGTTACCATTGACGAAAATATTATGACAGAAGATGATAACATTGTCATTGAATTAGCGAATAGTGAAAGCGAAGTGGATCCAGAAGAACCTTTAGATGAAGAAAATTGGATTGCAGTTCCAAAATGTTATGAATTCTACCGATGCCTTGAAATATCTTTACAACATCAAGGAATTTGTAAAAACTGATTATGCAGCTTTTACATTTGTAAAAAATTTAGTAAATCACCTTCAAACTCGTTTAGCGAAAGAAAAGCAGGCAAATATGAAACAAAAAACTGTAAAAGACTTTTTTTATTTCCAAATAAGTACAAATGCGTATATGTATGTACATACTAATTTGTGTTCCTTTTAGTGACTTTAAAGCAACTCTTACCATGAATTTTTTAATAAGTAACACATTTTTTTTTTCGTTAAACCTCTTTTGTTAATTAGTAGATATGAATTGAATTTTGTGTTAATGCTCTAAATAAACAATAAAAATAATTTTTTTTTCATTTTTTTTCCAACTCCCATAGGCGTACACCTCCCAGCAACGGACAAATTTTGGTCGACGGTGGCTGTCCGCTTATGGGAGTTTTCACTGTACATATATACATATCTCTATCTATTTAAATGTAAAGTTTTTTTGTATCAAATCATATTATGAACTATTTTTTGTTTTTGTAAGTATTGTTATTACACCATTTTAAGCTCGTTTTATTTACATGTAATTATTAACTGTTTTTGTATAAATAATTGAAATAAAAATTTTATGCAACAGTTCATTATCGTTTACTTGCAAACAAGACATGTATTTTCACGATATATGTATATATGTATATATATGTGTGTGTTTTTCCCAAACAATTTGTATTATATACCTATAATGTATTTTTATACCCTTCACCGAAGGTAGAAAGGGTATATATAACTTTGTCATTCCGTTTGTAATTTCTACAATATGGATCCTACACCCTATAAAGTATATATATTCTGGGTCCTTATGAAAAGCGAAATTCAAATCCGGTTGTCCGTCTGTCCGTCTGTCTGTTGAAATGGGTTTTTCGAAGCCCCCAGATATGATGGGGACTTGGTTGGGGTATCTTTATGTCAGATATTCTTATTATAATATAATATTATGCACAAAATCGTGTTTACTCAACAACCACAACATCTGTATAACCGCTTAACCATATCTAGGTCTAATAGAGGTAAAAGAATTTTATTGTTTAGACACCAAAGTTTAACTTCCGATTGGCAATTTTTCCTTAATGCAATCCGTCTTTGGAATCTACTCCCGCATAATATACAAATAACTAGTAACGCACTGAGCTTTAAAAAAAGCATTTTAAATTTTTTTGCACGTTAATTTTTTTCATTTTTTTATGAATTTTAAATATTATTATTTTGTTAATTTTCAATTTAATTTATTAATTTAATAATTTTTTTTTCTCTCTTTTAAATTTTTTCTTTTGTTTTAAATTTTATCAGTTACAAATTATAATTATAAATGTTTCTGCTAAAACAATGTTCTATACTGCAATAAGAGGCTTTAAGTCTTGTGTATAGAATTGGAAATAAATAAATAAATAAATAAAATAAATAAATAAATAATTTTTCTATTGAAATTCAGCCAGATCGGTCCACAAATGGCTGAGATATGACCAAAAAACCACGACTACCTCTAATTTTTTCCAAAAATCCCTTTTGTTTGTTGTATTTTTATTACTTTTTGCTGTATATCTGGGGAAAGGCAAAAGCCAAAGTTTCCAAATTAGGTACACACATTAAGGTTGCCAATACACACCATTCTACAAAATGTGGCGTGGTACCTCCCATACAAAAAAAATTAAAAATTGTATAAAAACCAAAATTTTAGGGCTGCCATATGTCCTATGGATATGACTTATATACCAAAATATCAGACATTTTTAGAAGAACATATTTTATAAAAAACTCGGGAAAATCGGTTCAGATACAAAAAAGTTATGACCAACATTAAATTTTATTTCCCAAATACCCACTTTTGGGAACCATGGATCTCCCCGAGTCCAAGCTTTATAACTAAAGTAAATGGAAAATTTCTTCTCAAACACGTCGGTATATAAATCTGTCAAATCGGTTAAAAAATTGCTGAGTTATGAGCAAAAACCACGACTACCTCAAAATTTTTCGAAAAATCCCTTGTGGTTGTTGTATTTTTATTACTTTTTGCTGTATATCTGGGGAACGGCAAATGCCAAAGCTTCCAAATTAGGTACACACATTTAGGTTGCCAATACACACCATCCTACAAAATGTAGGCGGGATTGGTGAAGTGGGCGTGGTACCTCCCGTACAAAAAAAATTAAAAATTGTATAAAAACCTACATTTTTGGGCTGCCATATGCCCTATGGATATGACTTATATATATATATATATTTTAAGTAGAACACATTTTATAAAAAACTCGGGAAAATCGGTTTAGATACAAAAAAGTTATGACCAAAATTAAATTTTTTTTTTTTTAAATACCCACTTTCGTGAACCATCCTTGAGTCCAAGTTTTATAACTTAAGTAAATGGTAAATTTCTTCTTCAACACGTCGGTATATAAATCTGCCAAATCGCTTAAAAAATGGCTAAGTTATAACCGAAATACTGAATCCCCAAAAATTATTCTTTTTTTAATTAACTTTGTTAAAATATATATTTACAAGTATATATAAATGTTTATATATAAATATAACTTAAGTAAATGGTAAAATTCTTCCTTAACACGTCGGTATATAAAAATATCAAATCGGTTGGACAATGGGGAGTAACTCGACATTACATTTATCGAGTTTTCATTCGATACGCCTGTGTCTATCGTATGCAAAAAAATTCAGTAGTTTATTCGATACGATAGTATCGAATGCGGTGATTAGACCCCTGAATTCCCGAAAATTACTCTTGTTATACCCTTCACGGAAGGTAAAAAAGGTATATATAACTGTAATTTCTACAATATTGATCCTACACCCTATAAAGTATATATATTCTGGGCCCTTATGAAAAGCGAAGTTCAAAACCGGTTGTCTCTTATTTACAAAAAAAAAAAATTTCCAGTTTTATTTAGTTTTTGTCTAATTGCTATGTATTCTGCTTGCACAATGGTGAAGGGTATATAAGATTCGGTACAGCCGAATATAGCACTCTTACTTGTTTTAATTAACTTTGTTAAAATATATATTTACAAGTATATATAAATGTTTATATATAAATATAACTTAAGTAAATGGTAAAATTCTTCCTTAACACGTCGGTATATAAAAATATCAAATCGGTTGGACAATGGGTAATTTATGAGCAAAATACTCCAAAAATGGGCTAAAAAACTTCAAAATTTTTATAAAAACCTAAATTTTAGGGCTGCCATATGTCCTATGTATATGACTTATATATCAAAATGTCGGAAATTTGTATGAGTTATATCCGAAATACTGGGGTCTAATCACCGCATACGATATCGAGCAAAATTCATCGAAATTATTTATTTTGGTATCTTGAAACTCGATATCGAATGAAATGTATTGAATTTGAAATAAAAGCATTCGACATCGAGTAACTCGACATTACATTTATCGAGTTTTCATTCGATACGCCTGTGTCTATCGTATGAAAAAAAATTCAGTAGTTTATTCGATACGAAAGTATCGAATGCGGTGATTAGACCCCTGAATTTCCGAAAATTACTCTTGTTATACCCTTCACGGAAGGTAAAAAAGGTATATATAACTGTAATTTCTACAATATTGATCCTACACACTATTAAGTATATATATTCTGGGCCCTTATGAAAAGCGAAGTTCAAAACCGGTTGTCTCTTATTTAAAAAAAAAAATTTCCAGTTTTATTTAGTTTTTGTCTAATTGCTATGTATTCTGCTCGCACAATGGTGAAGGGTATATAAGATTCGGCACAGCCGAATATAGCACTCTTACTTGTTTTTTATAAATATGAAGTTTAGTTTTTGTTATGTTTAGTTTTCGGTGAAAATAATTTAAAAATACATACGTTTTTTTTTAAAATTTTCCTGTTTTTTAAATTGCCCCTTTTTTCTCAGAATTCCCCTTTTTGTGACACTTTGTTTTTGAAAATCCCCTTTTTGTGCCCCTTTTTGAAAATTTTGAACGGTAACACTGGATGCGCAAAACTAAATTCTCTCACCAATACACTGACAAAACCACAGGTGCACTGGGAGAAAAGCTGTAAAATTTAAAAGAACTGTTGTTATTTTTTTACGGTGTGAAAAATTTTGAAATTTTTTTTTGTTTTGAAAATAAATTAAATATAAAAGAAAAAGTAAACTTTAAAATAAATTATTTTTGATAAATACTATAAAAATAATAAAATAATATAAAACACTGTGTCATTGCCAATAAAATGAAAATATCGAAAAGCTTTATAGGTAATTTTAAATCGTTTTTAGGACATAAACAAATTAAATAAAAAACAATTAGGTATAGAATATGATTTTTGTTTTACATGTAAGTTAAGAGAACGATTAATATTTACATTGTTAAAAAAATCAAAAATTGCTGAATTATTTTAAAATCGTTTATAGAATATAAAAAAAGTTAAAAAATTTTTTTTTGAAAAGGTGGACGCCGAGATTTGAACCTACTAACAACGCTGCTTTGACCAACCGCCCAGACAACTCAACCATTAACGCTTATGCAAATAAAGAATTAAAGTAGAATATATTCCGTCACTTTGTTTGTTTAATATGTAGGTATGTACGTATTTTTCAATTTAAGCGACCAATCGTGTACAAACATGTGTGTGTTTGATATGCCTAACATTCAACACGTTCGAATAAAAGCACAAACAAAAAAACAACAACCACAGTAATGTACCATTACTGAAAACAATGATTACAAAATATGCAGTTAAATATTTAAAAAGGCTTGAACCAGGGCCGGATTTAAACTTTTGCCGCCCTTGGGCACTGAAAAAAATGCCGCCTCATTATTTTTAAAAATTCAAATATCTAATGTATTACAAATAATTTATTATATATTATATACTTTGATATGACATAAAAAATATTTGTTTTTGTTCTTAGAGCTATACATTTTGCACTCAGCTTGACTCATGTGTGCTGTTTTTATAAGACGTTTGCCAAACGTCACTCAATCATCTGCATGTTGTTGTTGCCGTTACAACAACAAAAACAACATACAGACGATTGAGTGACGTTTGGCAAACGTCTTATAAAAACAGCACAATAATTATAATATAATAATTTTATCACAGGCAAATACGCCTGACTTTTTGAGTTGCGAATTGTTCGATTAAATCCTCACAATCTAAACGTTGAAGCACTTCCGATTCGATGCATAGAATAGCTAAGCTATTGAGTCTATTTGCACTCATTGTAGAACGAAAGTAGTTTTTAACCCTTTTTAAACAAGAAAACGATCGTTCTGCGCCACAGTTTGTTATAGCTAAAGTAATAAATATTCGATATGCGATTTCTACGTTCGGAAATTCAGTGTAAAGGTCGTTTGCTCGCAAAAGTTTCAGAAGATCGGAAGGTGAATTATTTTCCATCGTTTTTTCAGTGCAATAAGCATGGAAGTGCACGAATTCGTCATCCAATGAGAACTCAAGATCTGAAGAATAAATCTTTCTTAAACGTTCAGCTCGTTTACGAATCTCTCTATTATCCAAATTGCCAAATTCAATTATAACTGAGAACTTTTCCTGTATCTTTTCATACGCAACACATCTTTTTCGTAATTCGAAATCCAGATTGTCAAGAATGACATTAAACGTATTGACTCTAAAGTAGTCTCGACCTGACAGTTGCCCATCTCCATCCCGTGATTCATCAGCATGTAATTTTCTCTTCCTTTGTCTAGAAACTGTTGTTTTATATTCTTTAATCTCTGAAATATTTAAAGCATTTTTTTCATAGATTTCGAATTCATTTCGCGTATCAGCAACAACTTTAATCAAACCATGATAATCGTCGATCACGTCAGCAATGCTGCAATCAACTTTTTGCAATCTTTGACTAACAGCATTGAATCGCGAGAGTAAAAAATGCCAAAATATTTGCATAAATGCTGTTTCAAGTCGCTCCATTTGAATACGAATACCTTTTGCTTGTTGTCTTGTAATTGTATTTTCGTCAATATCTTCTTCAATAATAATCAATGTCTCGATTATTTCGTCGAAATATTGATTAAGTACATGAACAGCTTCATAACGAGCTGACCATCTGGTTGCAGATAAAGATTTTAACGCGATTCTTTTTCCGGTATGAGATTGTAAAATTTCCCAGCGCTGCGTCGATGCAGTAAAGAAGTTATATAAAGTTTGTACTGTATTAAAGAATGAAGCAGCTTCTGGTGCGCATTCTACTGCGTGAACTCCAACTAAATTCAAAGAATGAGCAGCACAAGGAGCATGTTCTGCTAGATCATTAATTTCATGAATTCTTGCCTGTAAACCTGAATACATTCCTGATACATTGTTAGCATTATCATATGACTGACTTCGACAGTCTGCGAGGTCAAGATCAAAAAACTCAAGAATAGACAATACAGCAACTAGCAAATCTTCAGCTTTATGTCCAGAATTTTCAATAAATATCAGAAAGCGTTCAACAGGCGTTCCATCTTTTTGCACATATCTAATAACAAAAGAAAGTTGGTCAACGTGAGATATATCAGGTGTGGAATCTACAATAATAGCATAATATTTGGCTGATTTAACTTCTTGAATTATGATAGAAGATACTTTTACTGACAAAAGCTGTATAAATTCTTCGTAGATAGTTTTCGATAAGTAACTTGTACTGCCAGATCCTTTATTTCCAAATTTTCGAATATGCTCTTCTAGGAATGGGTCAAAAGAAGCAAGAAATTCAATCAGCATTAAAAAATTGCCATTATTTGGTGAGCCAAACTTTTCATCACTTCCTCGGAATGGAAGCCCCCGAGAAGCTAAGGCTTTAGTAGCAGCGACTACTCTTCTTAAAACATTTCTCCAATAAGAGATTTCTGTCTCTGTTTGTATGACTAAGTCATGGTCTATTCTGTTCTTAGTATCCGATCTTTGCTTAAGGGTTAACATACATTTTTTATGATGTTTTGAGTTTTCATGCTCACCAACACGAACGCCTCCATGTTTCCAATCATTAAATCCGTTTTTGCCATTAAATGAACACTCTCTGTCAAAAAGAAGACAAGCTGCACAAAATACAGAACCTTTACTAACTGAGTAAATGAGCCATGGGCGTGGAACTTTTTCACCGTTGATAAGTTTTCTTAAAAATAGTGATTCTGACAGCCATCTTGAAGTTCCATCGCTGTAATCACGTTTTGTACCGGAGAAATCCAAATTTTTATTTTGTTTACATCCATGGTTAGCTACGTAATCTCTGGTGAAATCGTTTATAACCCATTCTCCTGGATCATCGCTTATCACAATATCCCCATGCTCATTATCTTCTATATTTATTGTTGGAATTGTAGCTTGAAGTTCACTTTCGTGATGGTTATTCTGTGGCAGCGAAGAAGTCGTGGTACTATCAGTATCATTACTCGTAGACGGAGTTCGTTTTGAAGTTGACGTAGAACATGCATCATCACCTGCAAAAATTTACTATTATTCTATTAACCTAATTATGACAGTAAATAATGAATATACATTTTATACACATCGACAAATGAATCATTATTATACTTGGAAAAATATGAATACTTGAAAAAATATGATACAAACCTTCATAATCTAAATTCGTACAATCTCTATTGTTAGTTTCTGATTTTTGTGTAACACATACTTTTTTCGTAAAAAAATCATCTAGTTTGGGAGTTTTACTCAAAACCTCTTGTTCCTTTTTACTTTTGTCCAAAGCGCGCTTTCGATACTCAGATCCACTCAATTTTTTGCGTCCATCAGCCATGGTTGACAATTGATCGTATATTTATGCTCAACATTAATGCAATTTTTTGATATCGATAAATTAATTTAACACCTTACTCAATCAACACTTACTCTTTAGTGATGAGCACGTTTAAAAAAGATAAAATAAAACTATGCAACACATAATCAATGATATGAAAAAGGTGAATCCCACAATTTAATATGTACAATGTACATATAGTGTTGCTGTGGCTTATTATTTTGTATTTTTGTATTTTTCTCAAAACACAACGAAAGCTATGCAACGAACTGTCAATGAAAGAAAAAGGGGAATGACACAATTTAATTTTGTAACGCTCTTGTGGATTATTGTTGTATACCTACATAAATGGAGGTTTCAGTTTTATTACCATTTTAAATCGTTAAAGAAATTAATTAATTAAATAATTTCGAATATAAATTTTCACTTAAGGTGCCAAAATTATGATTTACAAAATTTCAATTTGACAAATATTATACGAGTCGCATTTCTTGAATTATCTATTAAATAATATATGATTAATTAAAATATAAAATTTCTATTGAGAAATTTTGATGACAGTAAAAAATTTTTTTCACTTTCCAAATTTTGCAGCCCTAGAAAATTTGCCGCCCTGGGCTCTAGCCCCGACTGCCCCTAGTGTAAATCCACCACTGGCTTGAACAACACCCAAATCCACAAACTCGAAATATTTTAAATCATGGCGGCCACACTCGCTTAAGAAGAAGATACACTGCAGCAATTACCAACTAGAAGAGGACATAAATAAAGTATTAGGATAAGATTTGACTAATTATTGTTAGTTCATATTTAATATATGAAGATTTAATAAATAAACTATGTATGAAAAAAAATAGATTAAATAATAAAGAAGAGCGATAACGAAAATCATATTGAGCATTATGCTAGTATATGTAAGCAATTGCAAAGGGGAGTTGTATAGCACAAGGGAACAAAATTAAACATTTTTTGTGTTGCTAGAAAATTTGTAGCAGTTCTTTACCAATTCAATGTCGCTGATTTTAAAACTGCACTTGCTCTTTTTTTTATCAGCTGCGATTTGCGTGCAATATATATTTTTTATGAATTTTTAAAACATAAAAATCTTTATTTTTTTACAAATTACACTAAGTGACAAAATTTCAACAAAGTCGTGACCAAATAAATCTGACAGCTAATCTTTATGTAAAATTCTTCCGCTATGTCAAAAAGAACAGTTTTTGAGGTATTCCTAAATAACTGTTATTTGTATTTTTAAAAAAGATGATGTGACTGAAATGCAAATACCTATCTTTAAAAAATTTAAACGGATTATGTATTTCTTTTTTTTTTTGTGACAGTTTATAAAATTTCTAAAATAACCATGGGTCGTTTGTGAAGATAAGTCCATAAATGGCAGAGTTATAGTGGACAAAATTTCATTATAAATTTGATGATTTTTTGCAAATTTGCTCTTTTCTAGTTATTTTTTTTTAACAAAAAATGAATTTAATCCAAATTTTCAATATTTTTAATCAGGCTTAAGTTCATCAAATTTAATTTTCATTAAATTATTGTTATGAAGAAAGGAATTTTACAACATGAAAATTAATTAAAATTGTTATTGATAATCATTCATTCTTGACTGACCTGAGATTCGAACCCAGGCGACTGGTTACCCTGACATGTTTCGATCGCTACCACTCGATTTCCTCAGAGGGATTTGCTGTCTTACACTCGCAGCCATCGACGACTGCTGACGTCAATAGTCAAACATCAATCCCTAAACCAAATTGTTTTTTAACCCTTTGGTAGATCGAAATTTGCTTTCTTGAATGATTATCCATTTTTCAATTGATTTTACAAGTTTTTCCTTTACCGCTGTTTTTTCGTACTTTTAGTCAATAATTCTTATTGAAGTCCAAAGTACATTTTTGTTTTTTCATGTTTTTTTTTGTCTTTCTTTTTCTTGTTGACCTTTATCAGCACAACTTGAAGGACAAATGCACACATAGAGCTCGTGCCTTAGCTTTAACAATAATTAGTATTGTGGTAATTTTGTTGAACTATTTACGGTTTTTAATCCAAATTTTCCATATTTTTAATCAGGCTTAAGTTCATCAAATTTAATTTTCATTAAATTATTTTAATAAAGAAATGAATCTTACAACATGAAAATTAATTAAAATTGTTATTGATAATCATTCATTCTTGACTGACCTGAGATTCGAACCCAGGCGGCTGGTTACCCTGACATGTTTCGATCGCTACCACTCGATCTCCTCAAAGGGATTTGCCATCTTACACTAGCAGCCATCGATAATAATAATTTAACGAAAATTTAATTTGATGAACTTAAGCCTGATTAAAAATATTGAAAATTTGGATTAAAAACCGTAAATAGTTCAACAAAATTACCACAATTCTAATAAAAATGAATTTTTTTTTAAGTTTTATCACTTACGACATTAGCCTATTTCAATACGAACATTTTGTACCCAATAGGATCCAGATCGGAGCAAACATGACAAAGTTACAGATGATTAATTGAATTAACCCACTTTTCGATTTGTATCAAATCAAAGAAAAACACAACAAATAAATATACGAAGCTAAATTTTTAGTATTAATAAATATTAAAAATAGCTTAAAACTTTTGAATTTCTATGTGGGTTAATTATCTAAATCTTCTGTAGCTTTTCCATTTTTTGTACCAATATATGTCTTGTTGGGCGCAAAATGTTCATATTAAAATAATCTAATGTCGCATGCAATAAAACATTAGGATATTTAAATCATTGGCTTAAAAAAAATAACTTGAAAAGAGCAAAATTTAACAAAATCATAAAATTTTCAATGAAGCTTGTACTTTTGTCCCCAGTAACTCTGTCATTTCTTAACCAATCTTCACTAGCAATCCATGGTTATTTTAGAAATTTTATAGCCTTTCACTAAAAATCAAGAAATACATAATCCGTTTAAAATTTTTGAAGATATTTGCATTTGAGTCACATCATCTTTTTTAAAAACACAAATAACGGTTATTTTGGAATATCTCAAATTTAGTATCTCTACTTTTGACAATTCTGACTTCATATTCGGATTCAGCGGAAAATTTTACACAAAGATGAGGTCTCAAATGCATTTGGTCAAAAAACTGTCAAGTAGAGTTATTTGATAAGATATTTGAAACTGATTTAGAGTCGGAAAGCTTCCGAATAGAAAAAGTGCAATTTTAAAATTAGCGACATTCAATTCGTAAAGAATTGCTAAAAATTTTTTATCAACACAAAAAATGTTTAATATTGTACTTTTGTGTTACACAACTTATCAAATAGATTTCTAACATATGCGGCTGTAAACAGTGTTACCGTTATGCGACTAAAGTCGCATTTTTGCCCCTTTTTGACTGCCATGCCACTTTTTTGACCCCTTTGTTTTAAATCCCCTTTTGTATCATTTTGTAGTTTTTTGTGCCCCTTTTGCCCCTTTTTGAACCAAATTTTTTTATACTGTCAATCAATGAATCCGAGCTCAATTTGAAGAGAAAATAGCATCTAATTTGGAAAAAATTAAAATAATTCAGGAAGGGCTATCTATTAACAATAAAATTTACCTCAAATTGCTAGTATATGTTTTAAATATTATGAATAAATTAAACCTTAATTTTCAAAACGAATCATCACAAATTATATATTTAGTTTCACCCACGAAAGATATTGTATTAGAAATTTTTTAAAAAAAGAGCATGTTATGCAAACAAATATAGAACAAATTGATTTTGTTGATTTTCTGCATATAAAAGAAACTCTTAATATATATATATCGGCCACGAAGCCGAGCTAGAAATATGTACTAACAACATCTTAAGTAGTGATATTGTAGAAATTAAAAACAAAATTTTACTTTTTTACCAAAAGCTGTGCAAAGAAATTTTATCAAGAATTAATATTAGCGATAAGAGGCTGAGTTCATTAAAGGTTTTAGATCCAGTATTTATTAAGTCAGCTGAAGACATAAATTACTTTGAAATTGTTACCGTTTTTATTGATATAATTACTAACCCAGATGATTTTGTAAAAGAGTTCAAACTTTTAGAAACCAGATCAAACGATAAAGCTATGAATCAATTTTTAAAATATCTAAGCCTGAAACATTTTGGTACGAAATTGGCAATTTAAAAAACTGTTTGGGTGACAATTTATATCCAAACTTGTATAAATTTGCTTCGTATGTTTTTACTTTACCACATAGTAGTGCATCCGCTGAGCGGATTTTTTCTAAGTTAGCATATTTAAAAAATAAAGTGACAAATAGACTGAAAGTAGATACCTGTCAGTCTATGTTATCCGCTTTAAATTTGTATCAAAATGACTTGGAAGATTGGATTCCAAGTGATGAATTGATTAATAAATATAGATTTACGTTTTCAAAAAAATAGATATTTAATAGTTGAAGAAACAACATAACACTGCAATTTATAAAAAATTGGATCTGTACCTGATATTAACTATCTTCCTATCAATACTTTTATATGCTTTTTCCTCGAGGTTTTTTCGTAACTTAATTTTTTTGGTAAAAAAGTAAAATAATCCAAGTGCCAAATATTTACGTACATATACTTACATATATACATATCTCTATCTATTTTAATGTAGAGTTTTTTTGTATCAAATCATATTATGTTATTACACTATTTTAAGCTCGTTTTATTTACAAGTAATTAGTAACTGTTTTTGTAAAAATAATTGAAATAAAAATTTTATGCAACTGTTCATTATCGTTTACTTGCAAACAAGACATGTATTTTCACGATATGTATATATATATATGTGTGTTTTTCCCAAACAATTTGTTTATGTTTAGTTTTCGATGAAAATAATTTAATAAATACATAGTTTTTTTTTTCAATTTTCCTGTTTTTAAAGTTGCCCCTTTTTTTCTCAGAATTCCCCTTTTTGTGACACTTTTTTTTTGAAAATCCCCTTTTAGTGCCCCTTTTTGAAAATTTTGAACGGTAACACTGGCTGTAAATTACTGCATTCTCTCAAAGAAACAAGATTGCGCAGGTCCGTTATTCTTGTGTGTGACGAAACAATAGACTTTGTGTGTGTGCATTTGTGTGTATCCTTTATTTTTTACAACAAGCACTCATATTTAGTATATGATGACGTAGATGCGCCGTAGAATTTTTTTTTTACGGCTGAGTGCGCAATCTTGTTTTTTTGATTCATGTGTCCAGTGTTGCCAAGTAAGGGATTTTCACCCCAAATTTGGGGGTTTCCTTTGCGTTTAGGGTCAGTTTTAGGGACTAAAAAGTAGTTAGGGGGAAATTTGGTGTGTATAAATAGCATTTGGGGATATTTTAGGGTTGATATTATTAAATATTTTCAAAATTACAAAAAAAAAAAATGGCAAAACCAAATTAATTTAAATGAGATTATTTAATATACGTTTCATTACAAGTAAATGTCCGTTACTGGCACTACGATTTTCAAACGCAACTGTCGACCGAGCATTCTCAATGTTTAGTATTATAAAAAATAAAATAAGAAACCAACTGGCAACTTCAACAGTTGAATGTAATATTTTAAGAGTTAAGGCCTAACCATAATATGCATAGCCTTGCTTAACCTACTCTCAAAAATGAACAAAAAGTCTCTCAAATTTATTTAGAAAATAAAAAGCATTTGATTCCGTATGAATGTGCGATTAGATTCGCACCTTGCTTGATCAAAGGACAGTTTCATTAAACTTAGCAAAAAGTTTCCTTAAGTTCAAAATGGTTAACATGTATTCGCACATTTGCCTGTACTAGACGTTTTTAATGAGTTTTAATTATATATTCTGTTTTTCTAAAACCTTTTTTTTCTGTTAGTACATATATGTTAAAATAAAGTTACATACATACATATGTAAAAAATTAAATATATTAATATGGTATGTATGTTTAAAAAATATTTAAAAAATTATTCGTTTTATTTTGGGGGTTTTTTTCTCAGTACATACAAATTTAGGGGGTATTTTTTTGATTTGGGGTAATTTCTTTAAATTTACTTGGCAACACTGGTCCATCACATGAATCAAAGAAAAAAGATTGCGCATTGCGCAGGTAAGTTATTTTTGTGTGTGACGAAGAAATAGAATTTTTTTATGTGCATTTGTATGGGTCTTACATATTTTACAACAAACACTCATATTTTGTCTATGATGACGTAGATGCGCAGTAGAATTTTTTTTGTACGGTTGATCAGTGACGTTAGTTTTAATTATTTTCATTACCGTACGGCCCTATAAAAATTACCGGTTTTGAGAAGAAATTACCATACGCAAAGATTTTTAATCAAAACATTAATGTGCTGTTTCCAAATGACAGGCGAATGATTGTGTAGTAAAATTTAAATGAAAAGCACGCAGTTCATCGCCTGTCAATTGTTTACAGCACATACGAGCATTATTTGTAAACCATTTATTTACATTTTAAATATGTTTTAAGAAAAATCTGAATAATCCGAAAATTATAGTTAAATTAATAACATTGCGGCTATTTCATATGTATGTTTAAGAATTTTTTATTTTTAAACAAGCAAAAAGTTAAATATAAAATTAATAATATACAAGAGTAATTTCATTTTTCAAAAGTTAAAACTTTAAACCATACCGCCCTATTTATAAAAATTTTTTATATTTAATGAAGATTTACAAAATAAATTTTGTATGAAAATTTGCCTTAATAAACGTTTGTTAAATTAAATATCTTGTATAAATACGAGGGTACATATGCAAGTATGTACGTATATTTATACCAAAAATCCAAATTTGTTTAAATTACCGTATTTTAAATAAAATTACCTTGCTACCTTTTGCGGGCCAAAATTACCCCCAAAAAGGGTAATTAACGTACGGTTAACATCACTGCGGCTGAGTGCGAAATCTTGTTTTTTTGATTAATGTGTCCAGCCCATACCACAATTGTGGAAATTAATTCACACACATTCTTCACACGCATTCTTACGCTCTTTCATTTAGTCAACGAGAGCATGAATCAAAAAAACAAGATTGCGCACTCAGCCATACAAAAAAAAATTCTACTGCGCATCTACGTCATCATAGACTAAATATGAGTGTTTGTTGTAAAAAATGTAAGACACACACAAATGCACACACAAAATTCTATTGTTTCGTCACACAAAAAAATAACGGACCTGCGCAATGCGCAAACTGGTTTCTTTCCCTACAAACATTTTTGAAAATGTTTGGCGATTGCTTGTTTGGCGATGATTACGCGATCCTTCTCAGGGAATACGAATCGCTAACCATCGCCTACGCCTTACAACTAGGCGATGAATATGCGAGCGCACA
The DNA here is from genome assembly GCA_949318255.1 of Pollenia labialis. Taxonomy (NCBI): domain Eukaryota; kingdom Metazoa; phylum Arthropoda; class Insecta; order Diptera; family Polleniidae; genus Pollenia; species Pollenia labialis. The sequence continues at coordinate 201,841,372 of OX439139.1, read as the reverse complement.
AAAGTAGCGACAATCATCAGTGTTTTTTTATAACTTTCGATAGAATTTTTTTTGTCTTGTTGTTTTGTTAAGGTAACAGGACAATAAATATTTGGTTTCAAGGGAATCGCGTGAAAAATTACTGGGGTTAAAGAATTTGTCTGGTCAAAATGGAACACGTTTTTATTTAAAAAAGTTTACACTGCTAATTCGTGCTGAAATTAAATGAAGCAAACGTTTTTTTGCTTTAACACACATGTACGCAGCCGGTGCTTATTTTTATTTTCTGGGTATTGCTGGGTAGGCTGAAAAAAGGAAAAAGCGAGCATAAGTTTTTTTCGCAAATAAGAATTTAAGAAGGAACGATACATATCTGTAGTATATCCATAAATGTATTTACAATGTTTTTTGCGACTGAATGAATAGGAAAAAAAATGGAAAATGAATTATAAACTAATACTCACGTGTGGGTTTTTCTGTAATGGCGACAAATAATAATAAAACAGATGTGTTTGTGTGTGGCCGAAGCTCAAGGGTAGTGAAGAAACGTACGGTGTAAAATCGGCCGTAAAAACTACATTGTGCTGGCAACGCGGGGGGAAAATAGTAAAATAGTGCAGAGCAGGGTATAGTAAAATTTTTTCAGGGCTGTATTTTCCAAGAGAAAATATGGGGGGAGGTTTTTTGAATGAGATTTCGTAGATTGATTGGGAAATGGAACAAGAATTTTGGAAAATACCGCCAAAAGGCTATAAATGAGTGAGGTATTTAAGTAGGCTAAAGAGGAAAATCAGGCTTATTAGTAAACGAAATTGTGCAGTGAGACAGACAGTTAAGTTTAAATACAAAGTAATTAAAAGTTATAAAAGTGAATATTTATTTTTTGTGTGGTGTACAGTCGGAACAATTGCAACAGTAAAGGAAAAAGGGGAACAATTACAAGATCTTAAAGTGAAGATTTAAAATTAATATTAGTGGAAAAAAACGTATGTAAGTTAGTGGCAAAGTTTGATGTGTAATTGAATTAATCTAATTCGTAACTAAAGTTACTTTCGTAACATTATTTTGAAAAAAAGCTTCTTCAAACGGTGTTATGTTGAGTTTTTATTAAAAACCGTGCATTATGGGATATGATGTCAATAAAATATCATAAAAGAAAAGTATAAATCGGTTATTTCGGCACTACTTGCAGGCTAGACGACGATTTTCTTTATTTTTTGTAATAACTCTACAGTTGTTTTTCAGTATAAATAAAAACAAATATTATAACTTATCCCCTAATAGAAGTAAATAAGGTAATTTTAGGGAAACAAAAATATAAAAAGTTAAATTTATTGTAGCGCAATTCGACGGAAATGATTATTTAAAGGTCCCTCATCTGAGTAGCCAGCGATTTCCTGAGGCACAATACCAGACTCCTCAATAGAGGTGCAAGGGCGACACATGCATTCCAATGGGGCTTTAGTAAGGACCTTTTTAAATTTACGCTCCCCATGTTTGACTTTGGGACAAAATAATGAAACAGCAGCCTCCCGTTCACCAGATTCTTGGCAGCACATACAAGAACGTTCCATTTGCCAAATTTTACTGCCTGAAACCTGAAAAAGAAATTAAGTTTTAGGTGTAAAATTAAAATTAAAAGAAATTAATTCACCTGTATATAACTGGCACAGCGCCCTACACAGGCAAATGAAGGTATAGGTTTGGGCACGCAGCCTGGATATTGTAAAACATGTATGACAGGCGTTACTTGACAATCATCACCAATATGGGAAATATCTTTGAAATGGTATTTATTATTTAATTAAGGCTAAGGAACATGTATTTATTATAACAAATTACCATTATCCGTGGTCACTACCGCATTGTCTCCAGAGACTCTTACAACATTGTTTTGCAGTATGAGTACAATCAAGGAGCTACATACACAAATTACAAATCTTCCGTCAGCATCAAAGCCAAAAGCTGTAAACATGTTGCTAATGCTTTAGGTTGTTTTTTTTTATATTTGCTGTGGTCTTAAGATTAATCACGAATTTTAGGTTGATTTATTTTTAAAAAATTGTCACAACACACACACACACTTTACAACTTGACTTTAGTTCACAATCTAAGAGGAATAAAGAACCTTTTTTTTAACCATTTTTAGTCTTTTATACCGAAATTGTGTTTAGGAACTACGAACAAACACTTAATCTCACAGAAAGGACCTGACCAACAAACAACTGAATAAACTTAAAACCAGGGACCGAAAATAAGAGTTATTTTTCAATTTTTGAAGAAATAAATCATACATAAATGAACATCGTAGAAAACTTTTAATTACACCATCATGAGTTTTAGGCGAAATGCATCCAAAATATTGCATGATATTTAAATTTTTGATTTTTATTTTAACAATCAAAAATAAGAGTTATTTTTGATTTTTATTTTTTTAAATGAAAAATAAAAATTATTTTTGATTTTTATATTTTTAAATCAAGAAATAAGAGTTATTTTTGATTTGTATATTTTTATATCAATAATAAAAATCAATTCAAAACTCTTATTTATTTGTTGATGCCGTATGTATAATAATATGCTGCTTCATTCAAATTTCTATATGAATATAATATATTATGTGACTTATGCATTATCAGCTATAAAAACATGAATGCATAACTAGAAATAGCTTGAAAATTTTTGGCTGCCATTCAGTCAGTGTAGAAAGGTAATTTTCAGCACTCAGATTAATATTGGAAGATTTGAGATATAATTTATCTGAGGAACATTTAAAATCAATTACGATGGTAAAATTGAACACCTGAAAACGACCTCTTAACACTGACTTGAATGGCAGCCAAAACTTATAAGCTATTTCTATGCATTCATGTTTTTATAGCTGATAATGGATAAGTCACATAATCTATATATATAAAATTGTAACGTTACTGACTGACTCAGTGACTGACTCACTGATTCATCATCGCACAGCCTAAACGCCTAAAGCTAATAACTTGAAATTTGGAAAATCGATCCACTAAGACGGGATTTTTGGAAATTCAAATGTTTAGGGGGTAAAAAAGGGAAATTACGGTAACCTTATATGTCCAAAACTAAAAAGAGATACAAACAAAATGTAATACTTATCGTTGCTCTTTAGAAAAATAAGCGGACAGGTGTCTGGTACTTTTTTGAAATTCGGCCCTTTTAGAGAGTAAACGGGTAAAACCTGAAATTTTGTATTTTTTTGACACCCCATCTATCTTTTGAACTAATAAACATAGAACCAAAGTTTATACCACATTCGAAACTTATCAAAAAAAATACGAATATAAATTTGGTACTTTTTCGAAATTCGAACATTTAAGGGGTGAAAATCGTCACTATTTTTGGTACTTTTTTTACAAAACATTTTCCTCCATTCTTTGACATATTCGTACTAAATTATGGGTTCCCACTAAAATACTGAAATTTTTGATACTTTAATGGGGGAAAAATAGTACGAAAACAAAAATACGGGAAATTTGATATTTTTGTTTAGCTTTTTGGTTCTACAACTGGTATTTTTTTAATTATCGTTAATATTGGTCCTAGAAACATAAAAGTCAACATGTAATGTCCTGAGTGGATAAGAATCTATGAGGGAACTTTTTGGTTCTTTTTTGTTATTTAACTGGTACTTTTGTCCTGAGTGAATGAGAAAATAAACGTTGGCATACAGATATGTCCACGAAGAAAAAGAAGACGCTAACGAAGTTGCGGGTTAAATGCTATTAAGTATAAAATTTTTATTTAAAAAAAAATTTTTCTTTTTTCAAATTATTTACATAAATTAATATTGTTCATTTGCAAAAAGAATTTTTAAAAAATTTTAATTTTTCACATTTTTATAAACAGCTTTCAACACGAATTTATCCTAATGTTCACTTTGTGCAATTTTCAAAAAAAAAAATCCACAATTTTGAAAAAAATCAAAATTTGTTCTATCAAATTTTTATTTAAGCTTATTATTGTTCATAATCAAAAAAAAATATTTTAAAAATTTTATTTATAACCGAAGTTATGAATTTTTTAATTTTTCAAAAGCTGAAATTGGCGGTGAAGTTACACGTAACTATCTATAAGAACATGCTTATGAAAAGCAAGTCGACAAAAAATATCGTCAAATTCAAAAATTGCATATTGAATTGTTTAATGTAATTCACTTGATATCGGATGGGTTTTTCTACAAATTCTCCGTAATATTTTATGTTTATAATCCGATGGGAATGTCTTCGTAATCAACATTTTAACAAGAAACATTTATAAAATTTGTTTTGTTTTGCAAATACATAGTTAAAATCGTAATTAAAAATGTTATTATTTGAACATGAACTGCTGTTTAAGGTTTTTAATTGTTTACTTTAATAAGCAAGAAAAAATTAATGATTAATTAATTTAATTTTGAAATAATAGAAATCTAATTGGATGAATGTTATTACGGGGGTGTATGCTATTTTTTTTTTTAGCGTATAATTACTTTTCTTTGCGATGCTAATAACAATTCTCCGTCATATTTTATGTTGTCTTAAGTAATTTGTCATATAGGAAGGAAGTAATTTTTTCATTATATGATAAACGAAAAATCTAAAAAATGACGTGGACGCAGCACAGTGGCGCCTTTTGACTTTTTTCGTTGCAAAAATCATAACTTTTGAACTGATAAAGATATTTAAAAATTTTAAAAAGCATTTGAAAGGAAACTTCTTAAGCTTTAATACACATGATTTGCAAGGTCATAGGTTAGGCCCGGCACTATGCACAGTGTCTGCTTTCGACTGTTTTTATTACAAACATCATAACTTTTGAGGTAAGAAAGATATTTTAATAAAAATGAGTATCATTATTGGCTATAGCTTTGTGGAGGCACAGTGGTTTTTTTGTTGAAAACATCATAATTCTTGTAGTTACCAAGAAATTTGTAATGGGGAAAAAACACTGGATTTTTAAATATTTTAGGATCAAAATAAGTGCTCCCTTTCTTGTCGCAAAAATCATATATTTTGAAGTAATGATATTTTTAAAATGTCTCAAACATTTAAAACACAACTTTTTGTGCTTTAAATGACATTCTCATAGGGAAGTCTAGAAAAAATGCTACTCTAATATAACATGTTATATTAATATAAGTCTTTTTATTTATATTACAGATAAAAAGTATTCAAATATTTTTAATACTAATTTTAATATATAATATTATTTTATAGTATGATATATTATAATATGATATTGAGTTACTTTTATTAATTTTTTTAATAGTTAGTTTTCTTCATACTTCAGTAACTTTTACATTAGATGGTACTGCTTCTTTTTTGGCAAAGGTAACCTTTTTATATCCAGGAAGAACATTCACATTATGATTATTTAAAGAGCTTCGTAAAATATTATATTTCTCCTTTCTATGCTATACTTTGTGGGTAATGCATTCGGAGGAGTTGGAATACTTTTTTTAATCCTTCGCAGTCGATCTGGGCTAGTAAGCTCCACAGCTTTTGTAATATCAGACCTTGATTTATCTTTATCTTTTACGTACTTAAGACATAATGCTTCTGACAGATTCGATGTAGATATATCTCTTGTAGCATTTTGAAGTTTACGTTTTTTTGTGTACTCCGAACACTCGTTTATAGTTTTAGCAGGTCTTCCTTTTCTGCTGTCCAAAGATGTCTGAGTACTTATCCATAAAGGTTTTTGGCGTACTGTTTGAGGCAAGCCATTTTCTACGAATATCCAAGAAAACGAAGTGAATTTTGTTTTTAACATCCTTTTCCTGGTATCCTGGTAAACCGTGCAGTTTTTCCACAATAGCCAAATTAAATACATATTCATAACTCGAACAATTCCGAATTTTGAAATGACATTATGAGTTCTGGTACTGATCACTACTTTTGCAAAGTAAAACTTTAACAGATTAGTTTATACCCAAAAATAAGCTACCTGATTTCCGAAAAATAAATCTAGGCCACAATTAACTGCAATCAACTGCAGTTTTTATTTTGTTAGTATAAAAACCAAGTTTTAAAACTACCTGCCTATTTTCATAATGTTTTCTTAAATTTAAATAAATAAACAAATTTTAATAATTATGCCTACCTGATTGACACAAGAAAATATTGTTTATAAATAAGGATACATACATATTTATAAGTAGGCACATATGCATACATTAACAGAAATATGTCAGTCAGTTCCACTTATATTTACATTTTTGTGCTGTAAGATCACATAAAATATAAAAAATATTAAAATTTTGGTAGCTTTTTTCCTTATTTGGCAATTTTTTTTTTTAATTTTGGTTGCAAAAATATCTTGGCTGTGGCAACGCTGGCTATAAGATTTTAACATCTTTCTTCAAATTTCAAGAAAACCTGTAATTTTTTGTGGCCCAATTTAGCGAAGTTATTTAAAGTACTGTGTAGTAAAAATGCTAAAAAAATATGGGCGTGACCATTTTTGCCCATTTTTAGATATTCTCTATTTTATTTGTAAAAAGTACCTAAATATAGGGTGTCTGAAAAACGGCAACTGCCAAAAAAGTATGGTGTCTGGTGGACATTTTCTTACTTATTTTAATAAACAATAGATATACTTTTAAAACAATACCAAAAAAGTAGTGATCACATGGCAATATTTCTGACACTTCAATTCTAAAATGTCTTTTATTTTCTCAAAATCACCTTTTTTTGGACTTTCTAAAAAACTGTCTCCACCAGCTATAATTCTTATCCAATTAAGAAAAACGTTTTTGAATTCTGATCAGTAAAATGGTCTTTATACGATGTGTTCATTCATTTTACAAAATTTTGTCATCAAATTTTGTATTTTTGCCACGGGTTTCGGCAAAAGGCGCCACAGTGCGCAGTAGGCAATGGCTGAATGTCCGTTATTTTTAGATAATATTTTTGAAATATTATTCTGGTTGATCCTGCCAGTAGTTATATGCTTGTATATTATATTCATATAGAAATTTGAATGAAGCAGCATATTATTATACATACGGCATCAACAAATAAATAGTTAAGAGTTTTGAATTGATTTTTATTATTGATATAAAAATATAAAAATCAAAATATAACTTTTATTTTTCATTTAAAAATATAAAAATCAAAAATAACTTTTATTTTTCATTTAAAAAAATAAAAATCAAAAATAACTCTTATTTTCTATCTAAAAATATAAAAATCAAAAATAACTCTTATTTCTTGATTTTTTTGATAAGTTACGGTCCCTGCTTAAAACTAATGGATAACATGTTCTTTTTTTTATGTTAATAAAAAATTATCACCCTTATTAGTGCTTGTGTTGAAGAACATTGTGATTTTAATGTTATTGGAACTGTTTGCAGTACACAGTGGTTTAATAGGATTTTGTTTGTAAAATATCCATAACAATTCCATAAAAGTATTAAAAGATTTTATTCGTGACCTCTTAGTTGGACTTGTTATTAATATTTCTGTGCAGCAAGTGACTTTTTGTGCTAAAAGTGGCTCTTTACAAAATACTAAATACCTTTTTGGGTAGCAAGAGACTTTTTGTACATATTTTCAATTTTGCCGAATCTTATATCTTATAATCTTTTCCCATTGCAGTTCTTCTAAAATAGGATTTTGAAATCTACGGCGAAACAAATTCGGTAAACTCAACTATTTTTTTAAGTTATTTTTTTATTTTTCTAGGAAAAAAACCTTTCTATTCAATTGAATACAAAATGCCGAGGATATTTTTATAGGAGCTATTTAAAATAAGGGCAATATTAGATATAACAAGTAACAGTGCTATATTCGACTAGCCGAATCCCCCTTCACTATGGTACGATAAACTGATTTATTGGCTTAGAATTTCAAGCAACTCTTGCCTTAGACAAACTACATCGTCGGACGGAACAGGTACAATTGTACCTTTTCCGTTTTTAAATTGCAATAACTTTTATTCTACAAATAAGAGATATCTGAAGTTCTGTGACATCTTCAAACCATTAATTAAGATTAATATTTTTAAAATTTCAGGAAAATATGTCAATGTCTTACCTATTTTATAAGGCCAAGTTGATTTCATACCTTTAAAGGCTGACAATGTACAATTGTACCTTCATATATATATGTAGATATCTTATACGAAAATAATTTTATTATCTTTATTTTATAAATACGCTTCAATATGCACTTTTTTTTATTGAAGTCGTGTGCATGATATACATGTTGTATTTTGAATTGAGTGTTCATCGCAGACAGGTTTCACGCAGAGCACACATTACTTTATAGTCTAACGTTGTTAACGTTTCTAATTTTGGAAAACATAACAACTGCCAGCGACATGAGGGAGTACCATTTCTATAGCACCTCGTACAAAATATTTACATGCAATTCATTTGTTGCTGCCACCTTCTTCAACTGCTGGCTAACGTACATAGCTGCTTGGAAAGATTTTTCACAAACTTTCAACGCTTATCTTTCGCCCTGTACCTTAGATGATGTTCATATTATAAAATAGCGCAACATTTCATCCATTACATCAACTGCACTTTTAGCTTTGTTGAAGTATTTGATGATTCCTGGCTTGGCTAATAGTGCAATCCCAACATTTCCTGTCATACTGTTTAGACAAAGTTGGTTGAATAAATAGGCCGGTCTTTGTGGGCTGCGTATTGTTTGGCAGGAACTTCTTATTTTTTCTTACTGTACCAACAAATGTCATATTTCAAGAATTTAATTTCTTAGCTAATTCTATGGATGTAAACAAATTATCTGTCGCTACGTTTCTTCCTGATCCTTTATACAATTCAACTAGGTCAAGTACAGTTATTTTTTCAATATTATTTTGCCGTGGACCGTCTTTTGACTTTCCAGTATAAATGTGGCCTTGTAGTGGGTAAGCATTCATTGAGTCACAAGCCCAGCAAATCTTAATGCCATACTTAGCCGGTTTAGAGGGAATATATTGTGTTAACTTGGTATGGCATCTAAATGGAAACAGTTGCTTGTCGATGGTGATGCATTCCTATGGCTTGTATGATTTCTCTAAATTTTTATTCATCATAGTTTAGATGTCCCTCAGCTTTGTCTGTTTTTATACGCTCTGAACGTGTGTTCTAATTTTCAAATCGAATAAATCTCAGCATAATCTTGAAGCGTTCGCGATATATTTCCGCACGTATAAGCGGCAATGAATCGAGATGCAATTTGACAGCGACTGTTTACAATGGCAAATGAAGGAGTGAAAGAAAAAACAGTTTTTCTACTTTGACTGCAGTTTTTTCAAAAATTTATTAAATTCAGTTTCGGTAAATGGCTGAAATGTTTTTTTGGGAACTGTTTCTTATTGTTATAAGCTTCAAAGACTCTTTTTGTTTTTCGATTTGTTTCGCTCAATATAATGTCACATATTTCTGGAGTAATAATTGACTTTAAAATGTCTTTTTCTGAAAAAGAATTGTTATTTTTTGAAGGGCCACCCACCCTTTTAGAAAGTAAATGGTACAAACAAAACACAACACCTTTTTGTCACAGGTTTATTGTAGTGATTCCTTATTTTAACATTATTATAAGTTGACGTTACTATATTTAAATTTAAAAGTATTTCTAAAATGTGTGCTTAAACATATTAAATTATTTAAATAATTTTGACTTTATTTTAGAAAATTATCAGTTTTTTGAGTTATTAAGAATTTTTGTGTACAATGATGTAACTTATTGACGGTAAAAAGTCTTATTTTTAGTAAAAATTCTAGGTACAATTGTATCGACTTTTAATGCTATAAACACATTCGAGACAGCAAGCTACCGACTTCAATATGTCAAAAATAGAATGCATGTGTGTATATGGAAATGATTATTTTCACGACGACACGGCTACATGGCTGCAGGTTGTTGTCTGTGCTTATTTTGTCGTTGTAGTCAAATTAAACTAATTTCTATTTTTGTCCACTACAAAACAGAAAAAGTGCTGCTAATATAAAAAAATATTTTAAGAATAAGTGCTTAAAAAATTGTTTGTTTAACAGAAAAGAATACGCTTGAAATTGAAAAAAACATTTTAGTATCCTTAAAAGAAGCTCTGCAGCAGTGATGCATAGCTTTTATATATTTACGTACGTACCCAACGTGTTCTGAAACTTTTATGACGTGCGATGACGAAACACAATTTATATTTTAGAAGCAGTATATATCTGCTGTTAAAAATATTGTTTATTAGTTCCAAAAAAACAAAATTATGTATTTTAAATGATTTTTAATAAATTCATTTGTTTTTACGCTATAAAATGTATTATAAATAAGTATTTATATATTTATTGGCTTAAATTAAGTTTGTTACGAGTCTTGAATTATGTATGTTTTTCCATTTCATAAAAGTTTAAAAAAATGATAGTGGCACCAATGAATTATAAATACACAATAAAAAAACAGCTGTTTTTAATTTTTCAATTGTAGCTGTCGTCTTCAAAATAATTCAGTAGCTGTCTACACGACTGTTATTGCACCCAGCAGCATTTGTAGTCATGTGTTCGTGTATCCTGCTGTGGTGAATGTGTTTAATGCATAACTTTGAAAATTCTTTCGTCCGACTAGGGTTAAGGGGAAATCTTGCGCATGGGGTAATTTTTTTTATTATTGTTGTATTTTTAGTACCTGTTTTCTTATTCTAATCTCGCGCAGTTGTGCGGTTGTCAGCAGGAGATTAGAGTCTCTGGCGGGAATCGAAACCGCAACCCACGCACTGATAGACTAGCACACTACCAACTAGCCTACAGGGGCACTCTAAAAGACATTTTATGCACAAAACCAAATTTTATCTTCCTAGCTTTTATTATGGTGACGCTGAAACGCTTAACCCTTTATTTTGGATGGAAAAATTTATAAACCGTTGCCGATAATCAACAATACCAGCAATCATATTATGGTTTAATGAGTCCTCCATCGCGAAGAACAACTATATTCTGGTGGCATCTAAACATGTTACGATAAAATATGACAACATTTTGTTTTAATTTTGTTTTCCTCTTTTATTTGTTATTATTACCCATAAAATGTTTGGAGGTAACCTTAATATAGTTATAGCTTCAGGATACAGAACTTATTTGACCATAATGTGGTTGCCGGTGACAATAATATCTATGGTTAAATTAACCATAATATGTTCAGAATTGTTCGTTAAAAATACTTTTGGCATCTGCTTCTCCAAAAAAAAAGGGTAGCAAAATCAAGAAGACTCTCATATCTTCACCAAGCAATAAACAACAATTAGCTTCAGACCAGTCTCTGGCGCTACTTATTGATGCAAACTTATTGTCAAACCAGTAAAACATTGTTCGAGATCAAGCAAAAATCACCGTTGCATTTTGTTTCCATATGCAACTATAAGTTCGAAAAACTCAATGCACTGACACTTATTCACTTACATTCACACAAGTTTTGTACTTTCAGCCAATCGGCTGTTTCCTCGATTTTTCGTTACTTGCAAGTAGTTATTAGTTGAATGTGGAAACGAAGGGTTACTTTAACTTCGACTGTTTACAACATTAAATAAATCGGAAGTAAGAGGAACAGTTTATATTAGTCCCACGAAAAATTAAAAAGTCGAGGAGAACGCAATTTTTTGTTTTTGACTGCAGTTTTTTAAACACTGCATGAATTTCTGTAGGAAGCAACAACAAAATTACAAAATATTTATGACTTTCTTTTTACTTTCAATGTAATTCTTTGGCGTTGCGGTGCGTTTTATATAATTAGGGCCTAAAACAAAGAAATTTAAAAAAAAGTTGAGCAAAAAACTGGACGTTAAGGTGTGATTCACAATTAACATCGTCCACTATGGTAAGGCCACCCTTTACTAAAGGTGTTTTGTTTTCTACAAAAAATATGATATGATTTAGTGTTCGTTCCTTAAAAATGTTTTGCTGTCTAAAAGGGACAGAAATATGATGTTTACATACAAATGGGAGGTTTTTTATAACGGCGACGATTGCCTCAAAGAGCAACAAGCTAAGCGAAAATTTAAAGAATTCTGAAAAGTTTACAACAAAAGCGAAAATTCACGAAAATGTTTAATATTTCAAACAAGCGATATAATCGATTAAATATCTCTAGAACTAAAAGAAATAGCAAAATACCGGTAAACATTACTAAATTAGAGGAAATTTGCTAACAGCGGCATAATAGCAAAATCTCATGTTTACAAAAAATTGTCAAATCTGAAAAGAATCAGAAATCTTAAAAGAAAAAGAGCTTCTAAGGCAAACATGGCTAAAATTCGCGAAATTTGCAAAATGTAAACAAACCCGTAATCGCAAAATCGGTTAAAAAACAAAGTGTCGAAAAATAAAGGAAAATAAAAATAGGTAAAAGGCAAAAGTAGCGAATATCGCGAAAATTTTTAATATGTATTTTAAACAAGCCATAAAATTGATTAAAAGTACCTGAAATTATAAGGAATAACGAAAAAACGAATTCGCTTCTATCGCGAACATGGCTAAAATTCGCGAAAAAGTGCAAAATTGGATACAAAAGAAAAACAAAATATCGACAAATAACTCAAAAAGCGTTTAAAAATTAGCTATAGTGATGAAGAAAAATTTTTTGTCAGGTGTAAAAAATAGGCCATTCTACTTTTTCATAACTTGTGTTTTTTTCTCGTCAAATAACAAATAGCATTTTTACAGGGTTTGCAACAGAGATCAGCAATGAGTGGTGAAAAAGTGAGTAGAGCTAAATCATGACTCATAATGTCTTGTACTTGTACACACTCATACTTATTGCAATGTTATTCAAGCTCATATTCACTTAGAAGTTTCATTTGATTCATTGTACTCATACTTATTAACATTTGTAGTGGTTGATTTAGAATCAACGTTGAGTATACTTAACTCAATGTGTATTTTATACCCTGCAAATATTATTAGAGCACCTGATCCATTTTGATTAAATGGACTACTCCATGGACTGGTCCGATGTAATGCAAGCATGGACCATGTCATTGTTAAAAAGTGTTTGTAGTGAGACGACATGCCTTCGTTTTTTAACGACATGTTTTCGTTTTTAAACGAACGAAGTTAAAACTAATCCTCTTGTGTACATAATGGAGTAGTTTTAAAACTCCTCCTTTGTAGTCCAAAGATGGGTTATATGGTCCTACTCTAGGACATCGTAATGTTAAATAGACCATGTTTTTTCCATACGTTTGGGTTACTTTTGGACTAGTCCTAGTCCCTTGTGGGCTACTCTTTACACGCGTGTTTGGACTATTATTTGTAGGGTTGCTGATCTCTGGTTTGCAAGTCATTGTATACATGCACCTTTTCTGAAGGTCATATTTTTGGTGTAGAAAAGAAAACACCAAAAGCTTATTAAATGGTGCATTAATTATAAACTTCAAAAGTTTAAGTTTTTTGAATTAGTTTGAGCCAATCGTGTATTTTCCTTAATTCTCAGCCATTTTCAATACGATCTGGCTGATTTTAAATAGCAATCTCTTTTAGATTATATTATTTTATTAATTTATTTAATTACAGTACAACAAGACTTTTAATCTTATATGATAGTACTGCTGATACAATGGCAGATTTATTTCAGATTACTTAGAGTTTAGACAAATTAATATCTATCTATCTTCTTCTATCTATCAGGTCTGTTCTGAAAATCACGTGATTTCAAATCACTTGTGCTTTTAAAATCACACGTGTGATTTTGTGGTGTTTTGTAAATCACTCTGTTTTTGTGTTTTTCGGTGTGATTTTCAATTGTCGAAAGCACATGTAAACACAAAGGGTTTGTTTTTCAAAATTATAGCTAATTTTTAACGTTTTTTATGTTAGTTTTCGACAATTTGTTTTTTTTTACCGATTTAGCGATGTCAAATTAATTTTAGGGTTGTTTAAAATCTTGCATTTTTTTGCGAATTTTAGCCATGTTCGCGATAGAAGCGATTTGCTCCTGTAAGTTTTCGGATTCTTTTCAGCTTTAACGATTTATATTAAAAAGTAGACTCTGCTATCATGCACCTGTTAGCAAATTTTTGCGAATTTCCGCTAATTTATCAATTTTTACCGAATTTTTACCATTCCTTACAGTTTTAGGGAGTTTTAATAAATTTTATGGCTTGTTTGAAATATAAAATTTTTTCGCGAATTTTCGCTATTGTGCAAATTTTTTTTTGTTTTATTTTTCGACATTTTGTTTTTATAATCCATTTAGAGATTTCAAATAGATTTTAAGGCTAGTTTCCAAGTTTGCAATTTTTTGCGAATTTTAGCCATTTTAGAGATAGAAGCGATTTTTCCCTGTGATTCTTTACAGCTTTTACGATTTTTAATAAATATTAGACTTTGCTTTCATGCCGCTGTTAGCAAAAAAGCGAACTTTAATTCAACTAAAAAAACAAACCTGAAATCACAACAGAAGTCACAAAAGCAAATATCATTTTGTAGTTTCATCGAATTTTCTTAATTTTAAACGATTTGTTGTAAATAAAATAGCTTATTGGGTAAAAAATTAATTAACAACACATGGAATATTTTATTTAAGAAATTTATTATAACGGTTAACTTACAATAGTCGCAAAAATAACAAAGTGATTTCAAAAAGTTGATTAGGCAGCTGAACGTTTTGAAATCACAAAATAATATGCCCAGAACACCTTTCTTGTGATTTAAAATCACTTTCAAAAAATGTGATTTTCAGAACAGGCCTGTATATATGTATATAAAACAGGATGTGTGTATGTATGTATGTAACGTGTGGACTCCAAAACGGCTGGGCCGATTTTGATGAAATTTTCAGAGAATCTTTAGAATATTCTGGAGGGTGACACGGTGAAGTCTGATTTTTGATTTTCGATCTGCGGGCGGAGGGGCCTGGCAAAATCCAATTTTCATATTGCACCACCAATAACATATTTATACATTTATTTTTTTTGCTTTTTTTATTTTATTTTTTTTAAAGCCGTTGTCATGTTTTTCAAAACGAGATATCAAACCCTTAAGTCGGTTATGTAGTTCTGAAGATATTTACAAAAAACCTATGTTAATAATGATACAATATCAAAATTTTAAAACTTTTGAAATGTTGAATTCAAAAATCCGAGTTTTAGGTTTATTTACATCAAAAACTGTTTCACAAATTTAATCGAGGCAACAATCATCGGTGACAGATTCAAAAGCGAAGACGTACTTATTCTACGAAATCCGATGATTTCCAACGATTTACCATTTCGATTCAAGCGGCTCCAATTCCCTTTGCGTCTTGCCTTTGCTATTACCATCAACAAAGCACAAGGCCAATCATTGACTCTGGGTTGTTCGGAAAGTTCTTTCAACATACAGACAGACGGACATCGCTAAAACAACTCCCCTGCCTCAAAGGATCCAGAATATAGCACGGTTCATTTCTTGGAAAATTTAATTTGTATGTAAAAATAAAGTATTTTTTCAAGACGTTTGCAATCACGGTACATTATTTAATTTACTTTTCTGTCAATATTTTCAGTACACATGAGGGGTTCCATAGCTTACGCAATTTTTTGTATAATAACCCTACGTTTACACATGCAAGTAATTACTTGCAAGTAGGGTGTACGAAAGAAAATCAGGAGAAATAAAAAAAAAAAACAAACAAATTTTTTGAGTGGCTACACAGGACAGTGCAAATTCATTTTTTTATGTCTTTATTTAACTTTTATGGAATCTTTATGAAAAGAAATTTTTAATTTTAATCCAAATTTTGATACATGGGTTTGCCGTTTAACACTCGCAGCCATCGACGACTGCTGGCAGTCAATAGTCAAACATCAATCTTTAAAGTTTAAACCAAATTGTATTTAACCTTTGGTAGATCGAAATTTGCTTTTTGAATGATTATCTATTTTAATTGATTTTACATGTTCTTCTTTACTTCTGTTTTTTCGTAGTTTTTGTCAAGAATTCTTCTTGAAGTCCAAAGTAAATTTTTTTGTCAAAATTTGGATTAAAAATACTAATTAGTATTGTTTACTTTTAAAAAAATGTGAATGCAGTATTGCCTTGTTTACGATATCATAAAATTACTAAAAAGAATATTATGATTTCAATTTTTTTTTTCTAAATGCCTGAAATGTATGCTTAAAAATACCATTAAGATGCGTTGTTATGTAGTTGTCTTCTTTTTTATTTTTTTTTTAAATATACAAAAATCAGCTATAAATATAACTTTTATTTTACTACGTACTAGTTAATTGATAGAAAATTCATCCACGGTAGCACCTGCGACAAGTGTCAAAAATTTACTTGCAACTTGACCCAACGAAAACGAAGTCAAACCTTTTATATGAAATGACTTTATTGTTTGATTTTAACATTTAACTTCAAATTGATAATGATTTGAAAATTAACATTTGACATTAAATGTTTTATCAATTTTATGTTAAATCGGTAGCAAATGTTAGATTCAAATCAACACTAAGCTTGGCAATACTAAAGCGAAAAATAAATGTAAACATTAAAAATGGCGACTAGTAAAATTTTTACTTCTCGGTTAAATGTGTTTAGTAAGTGAAGTTTTTATTTCTTGTGAAAAATAAAAATTATTTGTGAGTAGTTACAATGATTAAGAATACGAATTAAAAATAATTAAAACGGAAAAGTGAAGATATTATAAGTTTGTTGTATGCTTGCAATGCTACAGTCCTCAAAATAAAAGGGACCCAAATATTTCGTCTTTCTAAGAATTTGAAGACGGAAAGAACATTATTTCATCTTCTAGCTATGATTTATCTCACAATTTATTTAAATAAATAATGAATTTAAATTAAAAAAATAAAATATTTTTATTTAAGTTCCACATTGTATTATAATCCACATTTGACAATAACGTTTGAAAGCAAGTTGAAAATAAAGGTATTTTTCAATTTGAAAATAATTTGCTATGATTTTCAAATCATTATCAAACGTTTGTCGTTTGAGAAAACGTTTGATTTCAAATCACTTTCAATTTGAAGTCAAACCTCCGTATTTGTTGGAAAGCTGCAAGCTCGAAAAGTAAAAAATTGTGAGTGTATTGAGTTTTTCGAACTTGTACTTGCATTTGGAAACGGGGGGTAAATACAATACCATACACTGAAAAGAAAAATCAATCCATCCGTACTGAAATCAATTGGAAGCGGTATATGTAAATAGGACGGTAAGTTAGGATTTTTTTTAATTAATTCAAGTACGGATTTTTCAAGTGCGAAATACTTAACTTGTCTATATTTAATCTCGAATTCGAACTTAAAATTATCCGAAAATGAGATTGAATTAAGTAAAACTAAGATTGAAGCAATTTAAAAATGCGCTTGATTCAAGTATTATAAAGTTTATTTAATCGCGAATTCGTACTTGAAATAATCCGAAAGTAAAATTAGAAACATAAAACCAGCATCATGCCCGACATGTTTTCTACTTTTAAGATTTGATGTTCATATTTAACTAAAAACCAATATATGTAAGCTAAATAAGTCCGCTTTTGTGTATGACAACGAAATAGAATTTGTGTATGTGCATTTGTATATTTTTTTACATTTTTTACAATAAACACACTTTTGCAGTATATGATGACGCAGATGCGCAGTAGACATTTTTTGTACGGCTGAGTGCGCAACTTTTTTTTTTTTTTTTGATTCATGCTTTTTACCTACTTGTGTGGTTTTACAAACAAATGATCCCAGCGGGAAAATGAGGAATTGATTTCATAAATAACTTAAAAAATAATGTATTATTTCCGAAAGAATAATAATAATGCATTCTTTGGAATCGAGAAGGAAATTTTATCAGACAAAATAAATTGACATTGATTACCACGTAAATATGTATATTCCCACATTTGCAAAACAAGGAATGTATTGTTTTTGTTGGTGACTATTATTAGTGTTTTTATAGATTTTTTAATAAAAATTCGTTATTTTCTGCTGCCTTTATGTCGTTTACAAATTTTGATCATAAAGGATGCATTATTTAATTCATTCGCAGGATGCATTAAAATAATCCTAGGACATGTTCCGTGTTAAGAATAATGAATTCTGGAATCGAATATCATACAAGGTACAATGTATTACATTCCAGATTCCTATTGATTACATTTTCCCGCTGGGATACTAATAAGCTATGTATATGAAATAAAAACACGAACTTTGTAATTTTACTCTCAGAATGGCACTTGAGTTTTGTCGTTTATTGAACGATATCCTAAAAGAAGGGGTGAGGACTTGTTCAATAATTCATATTTTATCGTTCTGCAATTGCAATCCCTTGGATCAAAATCACATGTATTTTAGGTTGATTTTTTGTGTTGGGACTGCCGACTTTCGTGCATTTATACTATGTAAATACACGGAAATACATATGAAAAATTTCTAATTGAATCAATTACAAACGTGATCCAAAACAATATATTTTATTGAATTAGTTATTATTAGTTTTTACAAACATTTTAAAGAACACAATAATTCCACAACATGAAAACAAACAACAAATATCTATTGACATTTTTACGAACGCCATAGAAGTTTTCTTGTTCCTTTTTAATTTATTGTTGAAACTAAAAAAACTAAGTGGCACTACCAACGAAAAAGTTCAATCGTTTTTTTGCTTGGCTTAAGGCTAGTTCACACTATTATACTTTGTATTAATACATATCAAAAACTCAAGCAATATGTAAAAGTCTGATAGTGGGAATGCGTGTGTGATGAAAATGACAAGTATTATTTCTAAACAATAAAGGCTCAGTTAGCTGGGAGTAACAGTAACGTTGCAAATCAGCTGATTCATTTTGTTGTTCGTAATGCAATTAAAACGATTATAGTTAGCAGTAAGATGTTACGTCTCAATCTGTAAGAAATAAATTGGACTTACTTTTTTACGGTAAGGTTACTGTTACTGTTACTGTTATTCCCGGCTAACTGAGCCTTAATACTCATTCATCATTGGATCAGGTTTGCATTTTATTGCATGTGTGAGTGTTTATACTTTGTGTGAAGGTGTAAACACAAACTGTTATGTAAAATTAGATTTTTTCAAAGTCGCAACAAAACACATTCGATTTCTATCTCAGAAAGTATTATGGAATATGTAAGACTAGTGAAATGGTGTACACCAGCCTTTAATAATTTTGTAACTATTTTAATTAATTCCGGGATTGATTTTCGAAAGTAATCCCATTTAGGATTGTTTAAAGTACGTTTTAGTGTAGTTCGTACATAAATTCGAAAGTACTTCTCGTACTTAAAGTAAGTATAAAAAACACAATTTATCTCGAGTGTTTTTCTTTCTGTGTAGAAACCTCTCGATACCATGAATATCATATAAATATATATAAAACAGGATGTGTGTATGTATGTATTTATGTAAGTAACGCATGTATGTATGTAACGTATGGACTCCAAAACGGCTGGGCCAATTTTGATGAAATTTTCAGGAAATCTGATGGAGTCTGATTTTAGATTTTCGATCTGCAGGCGGAGGGGCGCGGCAAAACGAGTTATCAAACTCTTAAGTCGGTTATGTAGTTCCGAAGATATTTACAAAAAACCTACATATGTTAATAATGATCCAATATCAAAATTTTAAAACTTTTTAAAGGTTGAATTCAAAAATCCGAGTTTTCGGTTTATTTACAAAATATTTAATCAAATACAAATCGATCGACACAGTAGTGGATGAAGAACAAGCCGTCAATTATCCCACTGAATGCCACCGCATGTACTAACATTAAAGATTGGATCACTGGTAATTCTTATTCGCAACTAAAACGCACCAAAATTATGCAACGGAACCAGATTGACCATCAAAAACTGTTCACCAAATTTAATCGAGGCAACAATCATCGGTGACAGATTCAAAGGCGAAGACGTACTTATTCTACGAATTCCGATGATTTCCAACGACTTACAATTCATATTCAAGCGGCTCCAATTCCCTTTGCGCCTTGCCTTTGCTATAACCATCAACAAGGCACAAGGCCAATCATTGACTATTGCTGGCTTAATTTCGGAAAATTCATGTTTTTCACACGTCCAGTTGTATGTGGATTGCACCCGACAAAAACATTGTCTATCCGCTGGCCTTATGATGAAGTAATAAATAAATATTTTTTTCCAATTTGCCTTAAATATATCCGTTTCTTTTTTGATTGAGTCCATATCCACAACATATGTAAGTTTTTCTGTAAACATTTTTATTTTATAGGCCGTAAATTTCGTTAAATGCTCAATTAAATCGTGTGGTAATACAACATTAATGTTTGCTTAGCGCCAGCAACGTGGACCGGGTCAGCTAGTATCGTATTAATATTGGTTTTCAAAAATATAAATGTTAGCATACTACAATATTTTGTTATGTTTAGTCCATAATGTACCTACTACCGTAATGATTTTAAGGACAATTTTAGACACAAAAGTCCGTTTTTTATAAAACGCTCTCAGTTTCAAATTTAAATAAAAAAAATAAAGCATCGAAATGTTTTATTCGTTTAAAAGAAATCTTACATTGTGGAAATGTCCGCCAAGACTTCGCTGAATACCGAGTATCCAAAATAACCAGTTTTATAGGTGGTGACCGCTATTTCCGTCCAAGGTAATTTGCAAAATATAGCGAATAAGTGACAGGTTCAACATTATAGCCGCTGTCAATGTCATGGTTCGGACGCCCCTATTCGGAAACCTTTTACATAAAATCTCTTTCTTTATTTTAGTCGGCCTATAAATTCTTAAAATTAAATAACAGCAAAAATTTATCAATAATAATGATAATACACATTTAAGTACGTAAATTTTAATTTATTTAAAAAAATCTAAAAAGATAAATTAATGCGTTTTGTGATTGAACTCCTCATATATGTACATAAAACAGGGATGATAAATGACATTTTCGAAATTGTAATAAATTCAGTAAAAAATTGTACTTTTTTGGAACTAATTGTACTAAAACCCAAAAAAGTATTTTTTACTAGTTTTATTATTGAATAACAAAAAATATACGTACATGCATTAAATTTCAATTGTACTTTACATTAACATATATTTAAAATGTTCTTTTGGCAATTATCAAAAAAAATTAATGTTGTTTTCTTTTCTATAAAAAATGTCACATTTTATTAAAAAAAAAAAGCAACTTGGTGTTCGTTTCTTAAAAATGCTTTGCTCTCTAAAAGGGCAGCGTGTTTTATTCTATTGCACTTTACGGCAATCTGGCAAAGGTATTTTCTTGTTTACATATTTTATGAAAAACCAACTAAAGAAATTGGAATTTCATCATTCATGTTGTTTATTTATTTATTTAATATGGATCTATTAACAAATTAAGGTTTATGTACTATATTTTTTTATATTTTGAAGAACACACTTTTTGATTTATGTATGTACATATTTTTTTTATATATATTAAAGTACAAACTTTTTGTCAGCTGTTAAAAACAGGGCGATCCCTTTTTTTGTGTTTTGTTATCGTTAAATAAAAAATTGCATTATTACATGTATGGCAAGACATTTTATACATGTACCTTTTAAAATGTTGAATTTTTTTGTAGAAAAGAAAACACCATAAGTTAACAAATTAGAATTTAGACGAAGACTTTTTTGTGAAAAAAACGTTTAACTGAGTAACAATTTTAAAAAATATTGTCTTAAAATGCAAATTCCTTTGGATTTGGTATCCCACTAAACGCCCTTATACCCCATACTTTAGAACACCAAGCTAAAAAGTCCGTCTAAATTTCGTACGAAAGTATTTATATAGTAATTAAAAACTTGAATAAAAGAGATATACGGGCATATTATGACATTCGCATCTTGCATTACAATTGTGCCTTGAGCTCGGAAGAGAGGTGTTCTGTAAAACGAAATTGTGAGAATCTCAGCGAGTTCAAATCGCAACTATATACTGAAGTGATTTAAACAAATTTTTTAAAAAATAGTTTTATGTCAATAAATTTAATTTGGTATGTTTTCTTTTGTTAATATTTTTATTAGAAAAGGAAATTTAAAATAGGTTCTGCGGTTTTATCTATTATGTTCTTTGGCCTTGGCGATTTCAATAAACAGTTGATTAAAATAATATTCTAAAAATACATGTTAAGCCGGCGATACACTATCCTATTTAATCGTACGATTTGTCAAAAAATCGTGTGTGCTCATAAAGTAGGATTTTGAAAACATTTTTTTGTGTCGGATAGAATTCCATCAGATTTTCGTGTGAATGAATCGTACGATTGTGTAGGATAATGAATCGCGGCCTTTAGTTATGCTGAGAATAATATTAACAAAGAAATATGCAGAACATGTTTTGCGATTTGCAACACTTGCGATTTGATAATTGTGCGAGTGTCTGAACAAACCTAATTGTAAGGAACATAAAATGATTATTTTCATGGAGATCAAAGTTCTATTTATATAGGAAATAAGTTTTTTTTACGAATTTCTATATAAGTTTTTCATTAGACTGTAGTAAATCTTTTGTCTGAATTAAACAGGGCTGTCAGATATAGCGATTTTCCGCCAAACGTGGCGATTTTGAAAAGTTTTTGGCGATGGTATATTCCTTTTGGTGAGTAGCGACTTCTTGGCGATTTTTATATTATTTCAGCGATTTTTTTTTTAACAATTGGTATTTTTGTTATAATTACTAATTTAAAAAAATAACTGGCATCTTTTCTTAACATGATTTTTGTTTTGTTATCATTTTAAGTGCATTTTATATTCAGTCACTATTAAATTCTAACAGCATGTATGTACGTCAAAACCCCAGTAACTCTACAGCCACACGATCAAGTCTTTCTTGATAGTCTTTTACATATACTGTTTATCAAAATTTCCAAAAATTAAAAGCTGTGACGTAGCTTCACGCAATTTTTAAGCAATTTACCTTTAAGGTGTCATCAAGAAAACAATTTAAAAAAACAAAATTGTAATCAGCTGTTAATTGAACGAAAATGAAAAGGTGAAATTGAAAGCAATCTCGTGGTCAATTTAAAAAGTGTGAAAGTTAAAAAGTTAGAGTGTATTGCAAATTAAAAGGAATTGAAAGGCAAAACTTGACGTGTGGCCTCCAAGTTATGAAATCGATGAGGCTGAAGTGTATGATCTTATAGACTTAGGTACTTAATTTAAGATATTTATTATCTATTGTATGTATAATTTATTTACAATTATAATTTATATTTATTAAAATTTTAATTAATTTTTGCCGCCACAAACAATTTTGTTAATAAAAAACAGCTGATGTCAGAGGCTTTGTCACTTGCAAATGGAACTCGTTCTAAATCAAAAATGTCATATCAATGCCTTACTTCCTCAACCTCGTAACTTAACAAAACCGTTTTGTCTTTTTCATATCAAACGACTTCTATTTTTGTGTTCTAATACTGCAACAACTTATTATTACAATACAATATACATACATACATAGATGTAATCAATTCTTTAATAATTCCATTTCAACTTTAATCCAAACACCGAAGTAAACGAAGATGAAACTTTTTTTCTCTCCTGAAAAATTGTATTTTTTTTAAGATACAAGGTTGAGAAACAGTGTTGCCACTTTGTGGGTAATTACCCGAATTTGGTATAATTTTTACCGTCGTGGGTAGAGCGTGGGTAATTTCTCTTAGGTGTTATTCCTGTGTTATTTGAAATTCTTACTTTAAAAACCCAAATAAAATCAAGATTCGATTTTAGTGATGTCATTTATTTCTTTTAAATATTGTTGCTAAAAAATGCACAGTCTTTTGGACCAAAGTTTCGGTTTCTTTTTAAGAAAATACTTCAGTCAATAAATATATGTTTTCAATAGTTTTGTAATGAATGAAGATGGTCCCTTAGATTTGGATGAAGATGCCTCTTATAGTGATTTAGAACCTAAAGTTTATTGAAAAAAGTTTTTCCAACTGAAACTAGCCTGGGGAATAAAATGTTTCGAATATTTCAACGTGTAATTAATTTTATTTTTATCTGGCAACTTTCAAATGCTTTAGTTTGAAGAATATTTAACGCCCTTTTTAGTTGTAAATCTGAATTACGAAAGGGACAGTTATATAAAACCCAGCAGGCATTTTGTTTACTAAATAAGGTATAAAGGGTATTTTTTAAGACCATGAAACTTAAAATTTTAGACAACACAAAAATAAATAATTTTAGTCGCAGATTAATACACGGCATTACTAAATAAAACTGATTTCAAACAAATAGGCACCGCATCTGTCCTTGACGAAACGCCTTGCAGACGTCCAATTTTGTAATTCTTTTCTGAGCATTGCTGGCTGCTTGTCACGAATAGAATGGACACTGTTGACCTCCAAGACGTCAATTGCTGATGTTTTATCAGCGTAAACCATTGACTTCAATCAAGAGATGTCACATCGCAAGGCCTTGAAGTCATATTGACGGTTTATTTTCTCTAAATCTCACATCGCCTTCATTTGTGAAAAAAATAAGTTGCGTCAGTTTAATCATGAAGTTGCTTATAAGTAGCGAAAATCGATGGCTGATTTTCTAAGTAAATTTTGAAAATTTGGTGGCGTTGTTCAAGCATGAATCTATTCATGATGATGTGCCTGAGAAAAAAATTGAAAGCAGTATGACAGTTCGTTTGACAGCTCCATGGGACTAAAAACACCCTTTATAAAGGAATTGCAATCAGCATTTTAAACCTTCCCTAGATATATGCAACCAACTGTGTAAGCTAAACTCATTATTTTAGAAGTTTTATTTTATATTTTATTAATTGTTTTTAAGTCTTTTTTGTTAATTTATTTAAAATTACAATAAGAATCTTAACAGTTTGACTAATATTGATATTTTTTCAATGAGTTTGTTGTGTTTTTGCTTCTTTGTAAATGTCTTTTTATTAAATAAAACTTACATTTTATATCAGGTGTAATTTCATTTAAATCGTGTAATTTTGCTTCAGCTCAAGTGTAATTTTGAATTTTGCTGGTGGTAACACTGTTGAGAAAGAAAGGCATCGATATGTACTGTACACAGAGAAATAACACATGATATTGCTTGGAGCGGTTCAGGCGATATGTACAAATTTGACATGTGAAAAAGTGACAATCCACATGACAAATACACATAATGTGAACATATACACAGAAAAAATTATTTTTCGAATTCAAACAAAAAATTTGTAGTATCAAAACATTTTTTGTCTAAAATCGGTCCCACAAACAAATTCGCATATTCAAACAATTTATTTGCATTTTGTTTACTAAAAAAAAACACTGATTTTTTCAAACAAATAATTTACAGAATCAAACAAAAAGTTTACTGAAATTCATATAAATTTCAAACAAATAATTTTGCTGAATCAAACAAAAATTTTTTGCACAAGCAATGTCGCACACCCAAGCTATCACTGAAGGAGAAGGTGAAGGCAGAAGCAGAGCGGCGGCTGGCTTTGGGACACATGTTTTGTTGGAATTATTTTTGAACTAAGTCTTGTTTATACGCACAATGTTTTTCTTCATCACTCACTGTTGCTGTATCCTTTCCTTGGCTAAAGAAGAAGAAATGTAACAAACAACGGCAGCAGACCGACTCGATATGTTTTTCGTCATCATTTTATTTTTGTATTTGATGTATTTAAGTAAACAGTTTTCAAAAATTGAATACGGGATTTTGTTTTTCATTCTTTTTTTTCCAACTTTGAAACCAACCAAAAATTTATTTTGTTTCTTTTAATGTTGTTGTTGTTTCTGTTGTTTAAAAAAGAATGAAACCTTTTTTTTACCTGCTATTTTTTTTTTGTTTTTTTACTAAAAACCTCGTCTATTTTATCATCTTTCTTCTTGTTGTACTTTTTTAAAGCGTCCAAAAATAAACTGTATGTGTTTTGTGTTGTTGTTCTTATATTTCACATAAAGAAGTGTTGCTTACGATCAAATAAAAAATGCAAAAAACGACAACATTAAAGAGCGTTAAATATTTCATACAAAATTATGAAAAATTGAAACCAATAGCGCGTATATTATATTATTGAAAAGTTGTCAACATTTTTGTTGGTTAAATAAAAATCAAACAAAAATATTAATTGAATCCGTAAAAAAATTTGTAGAAATTAAAAAAAAATCAAACAATCGTTTGTTTGAAAATAATTCGGCAATAATTTTTTCTGTGTAGCTTAAAAAAATAACAGAAACTAAACAAAATTTACTTTCGGCGTATTTTTTGTAGTTTTTCTCAGTTGTTGTCAATTTTTTACTGAAATATTAAATTAGCTTTTTTTGTATGCAAAATTTAATTTTAAAAAAAATGTTACGAAAACTGAAGAAAATTGACGTTTGTCGATTTTTGACGATTTCTGACATCCGGCTTGGCGATGGAGCTCAAAAAAATTTGACAACCCTGGAATTAAATTCGATACAGTATTTACATATGTAACTCCACGTCTACAACTGACATGGTTTGCTGTTATAACATGATGTTATAAAAGCGTTGTTAAAACATTTGCATTAACAACCGTGTTTAACATGAGAAAACCTCTAACATGATGAGTCTATACTTAACACAACCATCATATTAGTGTTAATGTTAAACATTTCATGTCAGTTGTAGACTGCATGTAAAGGTGACTTCTTTGCATTGTTTTTATCATATTTTGTTATGAAAATATTCGTTCCACATTCGCCGACGAATGACTGAATACCTTTGGCAGTTCTTCTACGAAAACATTAGTGCATTTATTTCCTTTTTCAATCCTGCAACCCTCGACCAAAAAGTTTCAACGTTACCAGAATGTAATGAAATTATCACAATAATTTCCATTTTCTTTGAGAATATATGAAATGCTAACATGCGTTTTCTGCACGCCGGTTTCAATGTAACTGATTTTCAAAGCATTTCAAACCGGTAAGGCGATTGAAATTTTGAAATTGTACTAAACATGTCATTGGAGTACTTCAGTACTTTTGCAAAGCTAATAGTACTGAAAAAAGTACAATTGTACTGACTTTATCATCCCTGTATGACATATAATGTACAAAATACTACTTGCTTCCCTCTCTTCCATTTCGTACTCTAATTACGTACAAGAAAATAACATTATATCTGAGTACGAACGAGCACTATTGTTTAACAAAGAGCCTGCTGTTTTGAACAATATCTCACGTAAGTAACAACAATATAGTGTAAGAGAATGTTTACATACATAAATGTTTGTTTGCTTAAGAATGTGGGAATGCGGTTATGGAATTTAAGTTTAAAGCTTTAGCATATCCTGATTAAAATATGTGTGTTCCTACAAAACAATTAACGAAACAAATTGAAACAAGTGCTATATTCGGCTGTGCCGAATCTTTGATCCCCTCCACCGACAGTTCGAGTATTTCAGGAGTGATATCTATATGATATCTATTTATTATTAGTTTTTCTTTATAAAAACTTAAATGCCAATACAGTGGTAAAATAAGTTTTAGCGTTTACAGTGAATTTCAGAAGGCTGCTAAATATGGAATCAAAGGTAAATTATATCAAAGGTAAGTATATCACAAAATTGCTTGAAATATTTTCTGGTCACATGAAACTAAGTTGGAAGAAATGTGACCGCAATAAATATATTTGCTACGGCTTTAGGCGTATTAAATTAATTTACCAGAGTGGGCTTTATATGGGGCCTATACTAAATTATGGACCGATAATCACACAATTTATTAATGTGATTTCTAATCCGATTAATTACGGTTTTAGGCGTATTAAATTGTTTTCTGGGAGTAGGGTTTATATGGGGCCTAGGGTAATTCATAGACCGCTCTTCATTTAATTTCACAGCGTCATTTTTAGTCCTAATAAACAGTGAAGTGCTAAAATTTGCTGTGATAGCATTATTAATTATGTTTTTAGGCGTACTAAACTGTTTTCCGGTAGTAGGGTTTATATGGGGCCTAGGGTTAATTATGGACCATTTATTTTAGTGGTTCCACATTTTGATACACAGCTCCGAGCCTACTGAAACGATTTTGCTGGATTTCAATCCCAAACTGCTTAGGATAACTACAAGCAATTTGACACAAAGTTTGTTTATTTCTTTTGAGTTTTTCGAAAGTGCGCGTGTTTTCAACAGACGGACAGACAGATGGAATCGACTTAGAATTATTCAAGGAGCCAGAATATATATCCTTTTTGGGGTCTGAGATGAATAATTAAAAAGTTTCACACGGAATGACAAGCTTAGTATACCCTCTTCACAACTAATTGTGTTGGAGGCTATAAAAAAGCCAATTAAATAAAAGTAAAGAAATATATTTTTTATTGAACGTATGATTATTATTAGGGAGTGATTTCCTTGCAAGTCTCAGAACGATGGCAACCAATTATCTTTCCGAATCATTAAATTTGCCTTAAAATGGCATCGATTTGTGTTTGCATACTGTTGCATATTTTGGTGAAAATGCATATTTTTGCATATTAAGGTTTTAAATATACACAAAAAAAACCTTCCTAAAAATCTTAAAATCAATATGCATATAAATTAATTTGAAGCTTTGCTTTAAATACAAGATTTTCAAGATTTCGACAAAAGATGGATTTTAAATATTTTATCCAAAACTGTTACAAAAGGCAAAACTCTTTTAATACTAAATACGTGAACCTTTCGTTATATTGAAAAATTCGTTAATCCCGAAGTTTTTTTTAATACATTTTTATTATTAAAACAATATTAATTTTATTATATAAATATTCAAGAGAAATTAATTCCCAGATTATATTTGTTAAGATATTAATTTTAATTAAACAAAATAAATTCGCTTATTTCCATTCATAACACAAACAAAAAATAAATACTTCATATCATTTTCAATTAAATGAGTGCATACATAGTGGAGAACAAAACTAATAATAATGAACTTAAAAAACCTAAAACATATTCAAGTTACATACATACATATTTAAATAAATCCTTTATATTTGTCTGTTTTCAAGGTGCTTACATCGAGCATTGAAGTGATTCTTCCTGGAGCTCTCTTAGCACAATTTCAGGCCCTTTTCATAGTCGGCAATAATGTTTAATTTTTCTTTAAGAATTAAACGTTTTCTTTTGGGCGTTTTGATGTCAACTGTAGTACTACCTTCCTCAGTTCAAATTTTAACGGAAACGGACAGAAAAATTTTATTTATGTCAACGCCATCTATGAGTCAATTCTTTCACCACCACTCTAGAGAATACTGCTTAGTGCCGGTTCACACAAGTCAAGTCAAGTCAAGTATTGTGCTTTTAAGAGAGAAGGGAAAAGAGAATGCCATTTCTTTTCCCCTCTCTCCTAAAAGCTCAAGACTTGACGAGTCAAACTTGACGTGTGTGAACCGGCACTTATGTATTGTCAATTATTTTTGCATCCTTATTTGTTTATTAAAAAGTTTGATAGATTTTGGAAATTTAGTGTTATAACAGCACATATTTTTTTTATTAATACATAATAAACCAAGGTTTCGTTTTTTAAAAAAATTAAATATCTCGTCATTAATTAAATTAGTCTAACCTGCCTACGGTGAACAACTATTGTGCGTATTACTAGTTAAACTTAAAGCTTAAAAAAATTATAAGTGATTAAAAATTAGTTTTTGTTTAAAACAAAAAGTGTTCCAGGTTATACCTATTCAATTGAGTGAAAAACAAAAAATCTTTTTCAATTGAAATAAATTGTAAGTATGCATTAGTGGTTTTAATTTGTTTTCAGTTGTGTTTTTTTTACTAAAATTGTGCTTATAAATTATGTAGCTATTGTGTCACACCTTAATTGGATTTCATAAATTGCCGATTTGAGTTAAGGGGAAAAGAGAGTTCCTAGGTTCCTTTATGAGCTGAAGTTACACTCCACTCGGTGCCAAATAAAGGTAATTTTATAGTCAAGTTTCTATAGGAAAATGTTTGTGTCATAGCCCTGATTGTCATGAACCTTTGTATTTCAAACAGATTCGCCAGCTAGCTAACCATTATATTCTGCCTAACCGTTGATGCTATGATATACATCTTCTGCCAGTATGCTATTTTAAATTCACATAAAATCAACATTTTTCATTTTTCGAATTTATTCTATGAGCTAAATTTCAGTTATGTATTTTATAAAGCTTTTTTGTAATAGTTCCATTCCTTAAATTTTTCAGAAATGACTTTATACAAAAAAGCTTTATAAAATACATAACTGAAATTTAGCTCATAGAATAAATTCGAAAAATGAAAAATGTTGAATATAATATAAAGTAACCTTCAGAAGGAAATAATTCCCAGTTTCACATAAAATCTTTTTCTCAGTTGTCGATGAAGGGTCAATCGTAAAAGATCGTCATAAATCTGTGTTAAAGGTGTATTATCTACGGTCAGAAGAAAAAGGGGAGACATAAAATTGTTGAAAAGTGAAAGAAAATTTTTTTGTGTGAAAAAATTTAACTTCATATGTGTGCTTAGAATTTGCGTTGTGGAAAGGAATAGAAAAGCCCTGCTCAAAATATTTAAAATTTAATAAGAAAACGAGCATTTAAATAAGTAAAGTGAAATAATTTAAAATATGAAAAAAGAACTATATTGAAGCACTTATAAAAAAAATATTAAAAGAACAAATAATTACACTGGTCTACGAAATTTAAAGCAGAACATAAACAATATTCATCCTTTATAAGAATAAACTAATAGTTAAATTTTAGAATACCAATAATTAGATAGTTTGTCAAAGTTTCAATTACAAATTAAAGAAGTCCATAACATTTTTTTACAGAGTCAGTAGCTTATAAAATTTATTGAATTAAAAATTCATAAGTCCTAATTAAATTAAAATGTGTTAACAAGTGTAACAAAATTAAAAAAAAAAAATTTTTTGAAAACCAGTTTAAGCTTCCTTTACTTAAAAATTAATTGAATGAAATTGCATTGTCATACATATATGTATGTGTGTATGTAAAATTCATTTTTAATGTATGTTCATGTGTTTGAACAAAATTGCATACAAAAAAAAAATCAAAACTCTGTTAAGCCAAAGACTATAGATTTATAAAGATATTGCACGACCATACAAAGTTCATACATTTTTCTGTCTATATTAATTTTTCTGGTGGATTTAGCCGCTAAATCCACTTGTGAGAGTAAATTACAGTATTTATTATTACTCTCAGAGAGCTTTTCTCACTTATCAGTGTATATGTATGTGCACACGCGTGTGTGTGTATGTATGTGTATACACCCTGCAAATAATAGGACCAGTCCAAACACGCGTGTAAAGAGTAGTCCACAAAGGACCAGGACTAGTCCAAAAGTAACCCAAACGTATGGAAAAAACCTGGTCTATTTAACATTACGATGTCCTAGGAGAGGATCATATAACCCACCTTTGGACCACTAAGGAGTAGTTTTAAAACTACTCCATGGTATACTCAAGAGGATTAGTTTTGAAGTCGTTTAAAAACGAAAGCACGTCGTTAAAAAACGAAGACATGTCGTCTCACTACAAACACTTTTTAACAATGACATGGTCCATGCTTGCATTACATCGGACCAGTCCATGGAGTAGTCCATTTTATTTTGCATTACCAGCAAATAAAATTGGACCACCTGACCCATTTTGATAAAATGGATTTTAATTGTAGGGCAATAATATGTGTTTTATTGTTGTAAAGATGAAATTATATCGATTCGCACCGAAGTTCAAATGCTGTTATTGTCTAAATTTAAACAATTGTAGGCATATAAAAAATAATTTTTCTGAAAGAATAAACTGCTTTGTTCATAAAAGATATTTTATGTTTTATTTAGCTTAATTTCTTCGACCTTCTTAATATTATTATCTTTCAATAATCTCTCAAGCTCAAGGTCTGTTTTTTTTAAAAAATTGTTTGATATATAAAAAAAAAACCAAAAAATCCCTGAAGAAGCTATCCATTGAGATAGCGAAATATTGGATCAATTTTAAATAAATATTCTTTATATAAAACAGACCTTGAGCTTGAGAGATTATTGAAAGAAAATAATATTTTATGTTTTCTAAAGCGACAAGGCCACACATTAACATGCCTCATCAAACTCACAATTTTGTAATTGTGTAAGTAATAAAAAACTCATGGTTCAATGTGAATTTGATGATAATCAAAATACTTTTAATTTTTATAAAAATATGCCACCAGTTTGATGTGTATGAACGTAATTTCTTTCAATTTTATTTATTTTTGTTTAAAAATTTTTTTTTATTGAAATTGTAATATTTGAAAAATTATTGAATCGTTTCCGCCGAAAAATCCAATTTTATTTATTATTACAACAAATTATGCAACAGATTCAGGCTTTGGAAGTTTGTGTGCTCCTTCCGTCTTACTTTTTGAAGTTTGTAAAATTCTTTTAAAGGTCTGCAAAAATTTTTTTGTACAAGATAAAGAAATGAAAATAAAAAATTTATTGTTGAGCAATGCGTAAATTGTATCAAAATTTTAATTTATTATTTTTGGTTTGCGTACGTATCTACATATGTCCTAAACACAGTATGGAGATGTTAAATTTACTAGTCCTTATATTATTTCGGAAGCATTACATGCAGTCTACAACTGACATAAAATGCTTAACTTTAACACTAATATGATGTTAGTGTTAAGTATAGACTCATCATGTTAGAAGTTTTCTCATGTTATAACACGGTTGTTAATGCAAATGTTTTAACAACGCTTTTATAACTTCAAGTTATAACAGCAAGTCATGTCAGTTGTAGACGGGCAGTTACAAATAAGAAATATTTTAAAACATACCTAAAAATCATCGATAACATACTGAAAAAGCTAAACATTGTAACCATTAAACTTGTATGAGCCAGCTTATATGAGCAAATATTATAAGAATTAGAAATGTTTCTTTCCTGCAGACAAGCGAAGAGCTTCGCGGGATAGGACAAAAAAATATGTGGATTTCGCTACATACAATATATAGAATGAAATCCAATAAAATCAAACCCATTTTATTAAAATTGTTCGCATATTATAATTTTATTTTTATTTATTTATTTAAAAAGTGTTATATTTTACAGCAACTTAAATAATATTCAACAAATTCAGACAAATAATTATGTATTTTGATGACATAGCCTCGTACACGGATTGTCAAAACATGCGCTCTATTTATTAGATATTATTTTGCAACACATATTAATTTTTTTTGGTAATACTCGTAAAAGTATACGATTCAAGTTTTTAAATCTGAAAAATCGCCAATAAAGCTTTCTGGTTATAAGAGTTATTATTAGACTGGAAATAATATGGAATTTTATTAGATATATTATCATACATTTCTCTTTTAGTCGTATTAAATCTATAGTCTTTGGTTAAGCCCTGTTAACAGCATTGTTTTTTTTATTCTTGTGTTAACAGCACTTCTGTTATTAACAGTGGTTGATAAAATTTTAGTTATTGCATGTATGTATGTATGAATTGCAATTGAATTTAATTTGATTTTAAGAAATTTATATATTTTTTAACATATAATAAATTTTAATTAAGAGAAAAAAAAAATAATACTTAATATAAATTAGAAAAATTGTGTAAAAAGTGCTTCATGGGGTTTTGGTTATAAAAACATTTTTTTTAAACATATGTAAATAACAGGCGGCTTGAAAAATTGTAATCTTCTCTTTTAACGATAACAAAACAACAACATTAGCTGAACTCTTCGAAAGTACTTTCGACGTGGGGGCAACAACAACATAATATAAGTCAAGCTATATTTTTTTCCTTTATACCTAATTTTTTTCTTTGCTTAAATTTTTTTTTTTTTTTTTGTTATTTTTACATATGTATGTAAATGCATTTCAGATTTTCTTAATGGCTCCCAACGGATACAACGGTAAAACAATGCCTTTATTGCTTTGAGCTCATAAACTTTACTTTCACCACTTATTTGTACAAGATAAATTGGCAGATCATAACCATTAGTAATGGCTTTTTTTGTCTTAAATTGGCTGACTTTTAGAACATTTAAATTTTCGTTATTAAATTTACTAAGTTCATCCTGAATTACAGTAGGATTAATATTAGCACTGCGGCCTTTTAAAAGGTAGGTCTTTGTTTTCATAGATTTTGGGGTAAATGTAAAGAATTTGGTTTGAGCCTTTTCTAAATAAGCTTTAACTCTAGTATAATCATCCATGGATGACACAAGTAATGATGTTTTTTGTTACTGAGTTCTTTGATTTTGAACTCCTTAATATGCAAACCATCTTTAATGAAATCTATTAACTCGTTAGGTTCCACATTAAAAATATTGAGAGGTGGTATTTTCTTATTTTTCTGTTGCTTG
The DNA here is from genome assembly GCA_949318255.1 of Pollenia labialis. Classification (NCBI taxonomy): domain Eukaryota; kingdom Metazoa; phylum Arthropoda; class Insecta; order Diptera; family Polleniidae; genus Pollenia; species Pollenia labialis. The sequence continues at coordinate 201,807,120 of OX439139.1, read as the reverse complement.
ATATTGTTTGTTGTTTCTTCATTATTTATATTTGTCTCTACATTTGGAGAAGAGACTTGTGATGTTGTTGCTTTAGATATTGTTGGCTTATCATGCTCTCTTACATGTTTTTCAAATCGTTTTAAATACTCTTGGTTGCATTGAGTGTCATTATCAAGAATTGCATAGTAGTTGCAGAAGATGTCAAAGCTTTTTACATAGTACATCAAATTGTTTTTTGCCTCCTAGGTGTGTTAAATGCAATAAAGAACACAAAATTGGAGAATGCCCTCAGCAAAAGGTCCCTGAAAATGAAAGGGAAAAACTATTTTGCGTACTCTGCAATAAATACGGGCACCCGGCATCATACAAAGGGTGCGAGAAATACAAGGAATTACAACAAAGACTTCGTGACAAAAAACAAAGGCTATCGCAAAATAGGTCAGCAAATAAAACATTAATTATAGATCAAAACATGAGCTTTGCGCAGGATTTAAAAAACAAAAACACCCAAATTGGAAATACTTCTATCAACCCAATTCAACAAACTTTACAGGAGCTAAACAATTCATTGCAAAACTTATCTACACAGATCATAAATTTAAACAAACAGCTACAGTTTCAGACATCTAGAATAGATACTATTTTTTTGATGTTAGAGACGTAAGTTATCAATATGGAGGAAACATTTGTAAAAAACCTTAATATAATCGAAATTAATGTTAATTCCTTAATAAAATTAAGTAGAAGATATGATTTAAATAATTTTATAAATGTATATAAACCGGACATAGTTCTGTTAAATGAAACAAAGCTAAACGTCAGACACAGGGTTAAATTTAAGGGCTACCAAATAATACGTAAGGACAGAACCGAGTCCCTTAGAGGAGGTGGAACTGCAATTTTAATAAAAAATGAAATCAAATACAAAACTTTTACAAATAATATTATAAACGCCTTTAAATGTTTGGAAACATGCATAGTTAAAATACCGCTATTGTCAAATAAAACACTGTTTATAATATCAGTTTATTACCCATCGGGGAACAACAATAGTTGTTTGAGAACAGAACTTAACCAAATCTTTCAGTCCTTAAATTTAGAGAATCCTGATAATTTTTATATATTATCAGGAGATTTGAACTGTAAACACACAGACTGGGGAAATGTTTCAAATAACGTTAAAGGTAATATCCTTAGGGAGTGGTTACAAAACAATGAAATACTTTTCAGATGCACTTTATATGCCTCTACAAAACCGTCTTATCCTAGATGCGGTTCATTTTTAGATTTGTGTTTAGCGGACTCTCGTTTATTAATACATAGGGAAAATAATACATTAAACTGCCTAAAAACTCTTGATTATGACAGTGACCACAACGCGTTACAAATTTTACTTTTAAATGATGAAAATGAACACCCTTTTGCCTTTTTCAAGGAACATCAGGAGTCTCAACTTAACTATAAGAAAACGAATTGGAAAAAGTTTAGGAGTAATATTACTAATTTGTTTAAAAATAATGAACCGATACCAAACAGCAGAAATCTAACTAATTCCGAAATTGATTTTTATTTATGTGAGATGAATAAATCTATTATAAGCGCTATGGAAAAGTCGGTGCCAAAATTTAAAAGTGATGATACAGTTGAGAAATTTGTTAACCCAATCATAAAAAAATTACAGTCAGAGAAAAGTAAAATCCTGACTACTATAAAAAAACACAATAGATTAGAAAATATCCGCTCACCTTCGGAAATAAAGCTACTCAAAACTAAACTTAAGTTAATAAAGAAAATGATAAATGATAATTTTGTTTTATAAGTAAATAAACACTTAACAGAAAAACTTAAAAATATTGATAAAAAGAATTCTTCAGGTATGTTTAACGAAGTTAAAAAGCAATTCAGAACAAACCAGTCATTAGATATAAATACTTTCAAATGTTGGAATTAACTCTCTCGAAATAGAAAAAGAAAACAACAATTTTATTGTAAGATATAAAGATTAAATATTAAATGTAATGGGAGCCTTCCTAGAATCTGTTCACTCCTTCAAAGAGATTGATGAAGAAAATATAACACACGTTGAAGTTGATAATTGTTTCACCAGATTTTTAGAGTATAAAACTGAGTATGAATACAATCAATCTACAATTACTACGTTTAGTACAGAAAAAAAGGCAAATGAAATTAATGAGTCACTCTCGGAAAATGTTTTCTTAACAAAAGATATAATTTTTTATATTTTTAAAAACCTCAGAAAAAAACTATCCTCGGGAATTGACAACATTCCCAATATTATTTTAAGAAACATTCCAGACGAATTAATACTCGCATATTGTACACTATTTAACAATATGCTTAACAACTCGTATTTTCCTCGGGCTTGGAAAACAGCAAAAGTTGTTGTCCTGCCTAAAAAAGATAAAGACACCAGTAATCCTAGAAACTTTCGTGCAATAAGCTTACTACAACACATTAGCAAGGTTTTTGAAAGCTGCATTAACAATAACATAATCAAAATTTGTAAAAGAGAGAATTTAATACATATTAAGCAATTCGGGTTTAAACATAAGCATTCAACGATTCATGCCATACAATTACTGATATCAAATATTCATTGGAATATGAATAAATTTTTTTGCACTGGCGCCTGTCTGGTGGATTTTGAAAAAGCTTTCGATAGTATTTGGATACCTGGTCTAATATATAAACTTTTAAAATATAGGTTTCCTATACACTTAGTAATCCTTATACATAACATGTTGAATAATAAATCATTTATAATTTGTAATAAAAGCAAGATAAGTTCCAAAAAATTCATTATAGTTAATGGCTTGCAACAAGGTACAGTCAATTCTCCAATTCTATTTAATTTATTTGTTCTTGATCTTCTTACTAAAATTGACAGTATTATTGCGTTTGCTGGTGATATTGTTATTTATCATGCCGATAACAAAATCGAAAAAATCAACGAAAAACTACAAGATTATTTAAGAATAGTAGAAAAATATGCTGCAGATTGGCAAATGAAAATTAACATTAATAAATGTGAAACTATTCTATTTCGTCCACCTGTCGGAAAATGTAATAGCAACATAAAAAATAATTGGAAATCCTTTGGCGTAAAATCCGGGAACAACATCAACATTCCAAATAAACAGATGGTAAAATACCTGGGAATAAATTTAGATCAATTTTTGTATTTTAACGATCACGTTAAATTACAGCTAATAAAAGCACGAAAAGCTTTTTTTTTGTATAAAAAACTATTTTTCTCTCAACATATTAAATCAGATGTTAAAATAATGTTATATCAAGCTTTAATAAGACCGATATTAACATACGGTTGTCAAATTTGGTTCAACATTTCACCATCCTATATGGAAAAGTTGAGAATTTTCGAAAGAAAATGTTTGCGAGCCTGCACTTCTCTTTACAGGTACCCAAATACTAATAATATTAAATATATCTCAAATCAAAGACTATATAATGTTTCTAAAGTTAGCAGGATTGATAACTTCATCATACATTTAATAAGAAACCACATAAAGAAGAGCATAGAGTGCTATGAAAACAACTTAATAATGGCTCCTTATTACGAGAGTTTTGAATACATATATACAACATTACAAAGTGGATATGTACCACCTGAGGCTTTTTTGTACCTCGATAATAAGGGTTACATTCAAAACGAAATCGGCATCCCAATATTCTATCACATCTATAGAAGAGCCAACGTTAAAGCTGTACTAAGCAAACAACTTACAATTGACAATAGCAGATTTAATACGAGCATTTATTTAGGAGATAGGAATATGATTCCAAACGTAGATATTAAAAAATTTTGGTGGCTCACTAAATAGCTCCCACTTTTTCGTTTTATTTTCTGACTATAAATTCTACTTTTTTTTTTTTGTGCGTTATATTAGTAAGGTTTTTTTCAAATTTTCTTTACAAACTAATTATAATAAATACACATAAATACTTGTATTTATTTTGTATAAATTTAAATAATAAATTTTAAAAGACGTTGTAAATATTGTATATAGATAAGTAATAAACTTGAGAGCCCGAATATGGGACTGTGTAAATTGTTAGTTATATTTCCTACTGTTTGGTTATTTATAGTTTAAGCTTAAACAATTTTCATTAAATAAACGTTAAAAAAAAAGTAAATGCATTTTTCCCTTATTTATTTTATTGCATTCTGGTCAACGACCTATTAAATTTAATTAACCCTTGAAGCATTTCAGTTTATTATTTTAACTCTTTCGTAGTTACAGTTTTTTACATTTCATTAGTACTTCTTAAATATAATAATTTAAGTATTTCATGTTTAATTTCATTATTAAATGATAAAAGGAATTTAAATTTTAATAAATCATTTATTATGAAAATAATGACTGTTTAATTTCTAACCCGTTATGGTAAAACTTAGTTGTGAAAATCTTAGGGATCATGGAAATTTTGAAATTGATTTCGACTTTTCTTTTGGATGTATAAACCATGATCATGGCTGGGTGGGCAACAGATTGCTTTGTTAACAACGTCTTTCATACTCAATCTGTTAAATATTCTAATAAAAAAAAATAATGTTATTCTTCTACTTTTCTTAACCGTTTCTGTTTACGCACGCATTTTAAACGAATTTATATGTAGCTACAGGGTAACGATATGATATGGCCATCGAACCCTCCCTCCGACGAGCAAGTAAGCCGGTCTACAAGCGTGCATCTGCTATATTCAAATTGAAAATTAGCATCTGCCCGTACGATGAAAATTTTAACTTAGGTTATATTCTACACAACTTTACAAAAACTTTTAAAACAGAAAACGAACATTTGTTTTGTAAACAAAAGTGAAAATAACTATGCAACTTTTTCCAACTATTAGCCCCATTGTTGTTTTGTATCGTGTTCATTGCATTTCCATGCCAATCTAGGATGATCGGCATTATTATTTTAAGCGTTTTAAGACTAACTTTTTTACCTTTATTGATCTCATATATTTATTTAAAAATGTTATAAATGACACAGGCTTTTATTATACCCTTCACCGAAGGTAAAAGGGTATATATAAGTTTGTTTAACGAATTAAAGTTGTTATAAAGTAAATCCAATGATAAGGCATACAGTAGGATGCTCAATAATTGCTTTTAATTAGGGATGCCAATCCCGAAATACCGAAATCCCTGGATTATTCTAAAAATTTAATTCTCGAATCCTGGGATTTTGGATTTAATAAATATTTGGTTTTTTTATTATATACAACTACATTTAAATAAACGTGAGTCACCCTGGGGTCTAATCACAAAATTTATCGAAATTATTTATTTTGGTATCATGACTCTCGATATCGAATGAAATTTTTTGAATTTGAAATAGTAACAGCATTCGATATCGAGTAACTCGACATTACATTTCTCGAGTTTTCATTCGATACGTCAGTGTCTAACGTATATTAGAATTAATGAAAAATAACTTAACCAACAGTTAAGTAGAAACTTGCCATACACTCAACTCTAAATTTTCTAGATGCTGAAATAGAAGGTTGGATGCCATCATATTTTGGTCAAAAAATCTTTAAAAATATGATAAAATCTTAATTCTGGCAGCACTGCCCACTACTCTAGTCAATTCGCATTGGCAAAACTTAGTCTCACCAAGGTGTTTGTCCACGATAAGAATTGGAATTTTGATTACTGCGACCCACCGAATAACAAAGTTTTTTAGTTATAAGTATTGCGATACTGCTTAAATGATTTAAGTACAAGTCTCCGTTAGATGGCAGGTATATAAACTAAATAGATATCCCTACAAGAAATGCATAACCCTACGGCCACACGTGCAATTTGTGATGTCTTAACACAAGTAATAACGCCGGCAGAATAACTTCGTCAAATTGCCAATGTGTTTTAGGTGGAGAACACGTAAATATCTTCCAACATAAGTTTAAAAAGAAAGCTAAAGACAGGTTGTGTGTTATATTCATACCGAAGAAAAAGTGTAGCGCTTAAACATAGTATACATCGCTAAAAATAACAATATTAAATATTAACGTGCTTGTTATATTTTTTTCGCGCTTTAATTTTAATTATTTATCAGCCACGCGCGTATTTTTGACAAGTTGTATAAAAAAGTTAATAAAAAGCAACAAAAAAACTGTCTGTCAAACTTAAACGTCAAGTTATGTTATAAAATAGCTTTCAAGACAGATTGCTTAACAACGCTGTTAAAACACAAACAAAACACTAACATGAGGAGGCTATACCTAACACTAACATGATGTTAGTGTTAATGTTAACCATTTGATGTCAGTTGTAGCCTGGGTGTAACCAAAACTAAAAAAATTACTATTTCTATAACACTATATTGGTCAACACTACCGGTCATATAACTAGTAAAATGACCGTTAGTCTTCTTGTAGGGATGTTTAGGGCCAGAGCTTTTACCAACTCGACAGAAAAACAAGAAGCGTTACCAGATCGGTGGTTTTATTCTGTTTATGATGATTTGTTGACCAAAATATGATTTGATGATTTCTTTTATCAAATGATTTTTATTTGTAGAATTTATGATTTTTTACTCTTTGGTCCAATTTTCAGGATAGTATTTAAATCTATATTATGTTAATTTGCATACACACAAAGAAATAATCTAGGGTATTTTACAAATGCGTACATAGGTAATTTATTTTTTTATAAAAACAAAAAACTAAGTTTAGTTGCCTAAGATAATTGGTAATTTATAAAAAAAGCTTTGCCTAAAATTTTTGTAAATTTTAATAATTGGGTTAGGTATCTTCTTCGAAATTTTTAATATATGTATGGATGTATATATAAACTTAAATCGTATTTATTTACAGATTGATTTTAAGAGTTTTACCTGAAAAGTCATATTTAATTAACTTGGTGTCCACACGATCAGGTGTTGCCTTTCAATTCTATTCAATTTGCAACACACTCACTTTTTTACTAAGTGCCGGTTCACACAAGTCAAGTCTTGAGCTTTTAAGTGAGAAGGGAAAAGAGAATGCCATTTCTTTTTCCCTATCTCCTAAAAACTCTAGATTTGACGAGTCAAACTTGACGTGTGTGAACCGGCACTAACACACCCACACTTTTTAAATTGACCACGAGATGGCTTTCAATTTCACCTTTCCATTTGTTTGGCAATTTTACTTTCAATTTAACAGCTGATTACATGCTTGTCTTTATAAATTGTTTTCTGGATGACATCTTGAAAGTAAATTGCTTACAAATTGAGTGCAGCCTACGTCACAGCTTTCAATTTATGTAAATTTTGACAAGCAGTATATGTAAAAGACTATCAATAACAACTTGATCGTGTAGCCATAGGGTAAGATAAAAGTATGTTAGCACTACTATATACAACAAGGTGGTCTCAAAAAACAGCGGACTGAATTCGCTTTGCCTGGTGTTGTGATAATGAGGCCACCTTGCTAAGTTATTTGCAATGGAAACCACAGATTACCAAACAGATATGTCACGAGCAGTGTTACCGTTCAAAATTTTCAAAAAGGGGCACAAAAAGGGGATTTTCAAAAAAAAAGTGTCACAAAAAGGGGAATTCTGAGAAAAAAAAGGGGCAACTTTAAAAACAGGAAAATTTAAAAAAAACGTATGTATTCATTAAATTATTTTCATCGAAAACTAAACATAACAAAAAATAAACTTCATATTTATAAAAAAATACGTTTTTAAATATGCTAACTTAGAAAAAATCCGCTCAGCGGATGCACTACTATGTGGTAAAGTAAAAACATACGAAGCAAATTTATACAAGTTTGGATATAAATTGTCACCTAAACAGTTTTTTAAATTGCCAATTTCGTACCAAAATGTTTCAGGGTTAGATATTTTAAAAATTGCTTCGTAGCTTTTATCGTTTGATCTGGTTTCTAAAAGTTTGAACTGTTTTACAAAATCATCTGGGTTAGTAATTATATCAATAAAAACGGTAACAATTTCAAAGTAATTTATGTCTTCAGCTGACCTTATTAATACTGGATCTAAAACCTTTAATGAACTCAGCCTCTTATCGCTAATATTAATTCTTGATAAAATTTCTTTGCACAGCTTTTGGTAAAAAAGTAAAATGTTGTTTTTAATTTCTACAATATCACTACTTAAGATGTTGTTAGTACATATTTCTAGCTCGGCTTCGTGGCCGATATATATATTAAGAGTTTCTTTTATATGCAGAACATCAACAAAATCAGTTTGTTCTATATTTGTTTGCATAACATACTCTTTTTTTAAAAATGTCTAATACAATGGCCCATAACTATAGTCATAAACAAAGCATACTTTAAGAGTTCAAAAGTAAACTTTTATTAAAATTATGCTTTTGATCTACTATAGACAAGCAAAAGCATACTTTACACGTTAAAACCGATGTTAATTTTAAAACCAGCCGAAGTTGTTTTTAACTCATTTAACAACAGCATCAGCTGTTTTTTGCAAAATATAAAAGTACTTGCAAAAAGTTAAAAATGTTTATGTTGCAAGATATTTGGATAGATTTGTTTATTATTTATTTATTTATATTTGGAAAGATTTATGGTTTATGGAAAGAAACACAAAATACATATGTATAGGCCCTAATTGTGTAAATTGCTAAGCCAAAAATTACAATGCGAGAAAATCAAAAATATTTTGTAATTTTGTTGTTGCTTTCTACATAAATTCATAAGGCGTGTTAAAAATGTTCAACGCTACAAGATATGCAGTGTTTTTTTTATATTTTAATTTTCAATGGCGGCTGCTTAGAGTTGCCACTTGCTTATATTTTGTTGTATGCTGTATGAAAAATTTTCTACATTTGAGGTGGCACCCAGTTAAAGTCGGTTCAATTTAAAACATACTTTAATTTCGACTATAGTAGCAATGAAATTAAAAGGAGGTTTTGATTTTAAAGTTGTTTCTAAAAATAACCGACTTTAGCTTTTGACTATAGTTATGGGCCAATATCTTTCGTGGATTAAACTAAATATATAATTTGTGATGATTTGTTTTAAAAATTAAGGTTTAATTTATTCATAATATTTAATACAGAAATTTGAGGTAAATTTTATTGTTAATAGATAGCCCTTCCTGAATTATTTTAATTTTTTCCAAATTAGATGCTATTTTCTCTTCAAATTGAGCTCGGATTCATTGATTGACAGTATAAAAAAAATTTGGTTCAAAAAGGGGCAAAAGGGGCACAAAAAACTACAAAATGATACAAAAGGGGATTTAAAACGAAGGGGTCAAAAAAGTGCCACGGCAGTCAAAAAGGGGCAAAAATGCGACTTTAGTCGCATAACGGTAACACTGCAATGAACACAAATTTGTTAAGTTCCCTACAAGAAATGCATAACCAAAACTAAAAAAATTACTATTTCTAAACACTATATTGGTCAACACTACCGGTCATATAACTAGTAAAATGACCGGTAGTCTTCTTGTAGGGTTGATATTTACATGAAAAAACTGTTGTAAAATTAACTTTTGAAATTACCACAACATGAGTTAATAATATTTAAGTAAGTAAATAACATAATAAAACAAATCAATATAACTAAATAATTTTTTTTTCACAAAACACAACGTTTGTTGAACTAATGCATTTGCTTAACGTGGTTCGTGTTTTGTTATTTTTGTCTGGATCACGCTATTTGTATTGATTGTTGCGGCATGTTTTTACACATTCACTACCAAAAACAGCAGTCTGCCTTTTTCTTCGAAAGCTGCCTTCGCAACTGATTAGGGCCCTTTTAACGCGTCACTTTTTAAATATCTGTTTAGTAATCTGTAATGGAAACCTTAAATTAAGAACAATCTATTTCTTACAGATTGAGACGTAACATCTTAATGATAAACTGTAATCGTTATAATTGCTTTACATCAGTGTTCGAAAATAAACACTAAACATAGCTCGTGAGTGTTCGGTAGATTTGTGAAAAACACAAACGTTTATAGTTTTTGTGTAGAAAATCATTAACAAATAACATTACTTCGTTAGTCATCTTTCAAATACAAAAATAATACTGTTTTTATCAAACTCAGCAAAAGATGAAAACATTTAATTCCATTAGGTTTTTTTTAAATCCACAAACTTAGTTAAGAACAATATTTTGAATTTAGGACGATTTTAAATATATATGTGATATAATATTAAACCTAAAAATTGGCCGTTAGTATTTTTGTTTATAATACGCAATTTTTGTAGCCTTTTAAGCCGTATATTTTTATACAATTTTTTGTATCAGCTTGCTGTTTATTGCATTTTCACCCTTTACAGTTTTGTACCCTTTTGTACAAAAATTGCATCATTGTTTCGTAGCAAAATATTTGAAAAAGCATGTTGGAAAGCAGTTGTTCATTTTGAGAATATTGATGAAAAATGGTATTTGTAAAATGAAAAACATATTTTAAAAAATTAAGGAATTAAAGTACTTAGTACCAAAAGGCAACACTAATTGAGCTAAAGAAGCTTTTAGTTTGCAAGCTTTAAAGTTTTAAAATGTATTAACTATATAATGTTATTTTCTTATTAATTGATAAATTCGTTTTCTTTGTTACGATTGCAAATATAATTTTATTAAAAAGTATTAAAACATTTTCAAAGACGAGACACCATGTGTGTGAGAAAAGCAATGGATACATTCAACAATTAATATATCGTAATAAGATATTGCAAAAACAATATGTATGTATTATATGCAAACAGGTATAACAACATTTTAAAAATATTAGAATTAAAACATACAAAATAATAATGCTAATCCTTTTGTAATCTGTTGTTAATGTTACTATACAGATAACACTAATTACGGAATGTATATATAATTGAAAGTGCTTAAGAATTTCTCTCAAATGGTATACAAAAATTATTTTAATAATTTGCACATTAAAAGCTTACTTATGAAAATCCATATTAAAATGAAAAAGTATTATCGATTTGAAGTACCACAAAAGTATAATATTCAATTTATAACCATTTAGATGTCAAGTGATTTATGAGCTTAATAGTTCACAAGCTAAAATCTTCTTGCCCAAAATGTATCACTTATTTAAGAAAAGAAAGCTTTATAAATGGCATAAAAATGGTTAATTGTGGAAATTTTAGCCTTATTTAATAACTTTCAACGAAACTTCTCTAGATAGATGGACTTTTCAATATAAAATAAAATGTATTTTATGAAATCAATTCAATACAACATTTATTGTAATTACTTTTTTGGCTTGTTTAATAAATGTTTGAAAAAATCTAATTTAATCTCTTCAAAATATGATTTTTTTACCAAATTATTATTTTCTCCTAATGCTTCTAGCAATAAAAATCTCATTAAAATGTATGTAACCTTTAAAAATGTAAACAGAATAAAGGAAATAATAATTAATAAAGTATATAAATATATCTATTTTGAGTCAAGCCGAATTATCCAATCCCTCCTACATTTTGCGGGTGTTGTCTTTAAGGAGCATATACACGACATGTATTTTACATCTGACTTGCTAACTTTTAAAGTCACATGTAATTGTGCATATCTGTTAAAATTGCTGTATTACATAAGCTTTATAATAGCTGACCACAAACGTACATGTTCATTTGCTTCTGACAGTGTCTCTGTTTTTTTCGCATAGTTATTGCAGAAACCAAAGAAGTTCTCGGTTTCAAAATAGCTTGCTGCCTCTACAAAAATTTTTATTTGCGCCGTAAAAGATTTTAGCCATCTTTACATTTTTTTCTTTAAATTCGAAGATACCAATTTTGAATATTATAATGAAACGTTTTTTATATATGTATGTACATAATTTCTATTCAATGGTGAAATGTTCATACGTATATTGGTATTGTAAAATATAAAATTTAGCCGGCTAATGATTCCATCAACCGCCGCTGCCAGTTTCTTTACCGGCATGGATTTCTAACACCGCTGATGTTAGATGGTTTGTCAGAATAATATAGAGCACGCTTTGATTAAAATTTCATCAGATGACTCTGCATCTGGAAGATTTGATAAGTCAGATGTTAAAAACATATCGTGATGGGTATAAAAAAAACCTCTTAGAAAGCCGAAATTTTCAAAGGGTTGTTAGATGTGCCGGTTTTTTGCCAGTTTGACGATTTTTTTGAAAACATACAGTAAAGCAGCTCATACACTTGCAATAAAATTGTTTAATTTTCCGTATTGTACAATTATATCGCCAATGTGTATCTGATATTCGAAGGTGGAACAATATATTGGCAACAATCGAAAGACTTTTGCATTTTATTGCACTTCGAAGAGTTAGTGAAATGTGTTGGCAACATTGCACAATGCTGTTGACGATTTTTTTTACTCACATAATAGTGTTATGAGGATTTTCTGGCATCAATAAAACGCTAACAAATAATTTTTACAATTGGGAGCAATCCAAAACGTAAATATCAATTATTGGATATACAAAAATTATTGAAAATTAAAAAAAAATCTTCCCCCATCACAAACCAGGTGGTTTTCATTAGAAGCATTAGTAATTATAATTCCAATTCTACAATTATATGAATGCCGTCGAACTGCAAAAAATATATGCACACTCCCGTTTTGCGTCGGTCCTGTTTTTATGATTTCGATTTGCGTCTCTACATACGATTGAATTATTTCACTGAAGTCATAATCACATGTGAATAATTTTTCTATTTGCGTGTAAAGGATGAATCCCCTTTTAATTCTGTTAGGTAAGTTATTCTAAGTATATTTTCGTTTTAAAAAGTAAGAAAGAAGTAAGTTCTTAATAAGAAGTTGTGTAGAAAAATGAGTGCAAAAAGAAGAAAATGCATTAGTTTGGAAGAAAAATTAGACGTAATAAAACTATTCAAGTCGGGTGGAAATGCTGTTGATATACATAGACATAACCATTGGTTTAGCACCTTCAACAGTAAAAACAATTTGCAATAGTGATAGCGCTAAAAATTAATCATTTAAAGAAAGCTCGAGTTAATTCCAAATTCAATTTTATTTTTTTGTTAACATATTATTATTAATTTAATGTTTTTGTGAATATAAATAAATTTTTGTTAAGTTTTTGTGTAAATAGATATTTTCTTATGTATTTCTTTTCAAATGATAAATATATTTCAGCCCACTCGCTGAAATTAATTTATCATAAATAGAATTTCTTGCTTATGTTTTTAAAACAAAAAATGCAATAAATTGTCTCTGATGTGTAAAATTTTAATATTTGACGATTTGTTGACGATTTTTTTAAATGTTTGTGACGATTTGTTGACGATTTTTTTAAATGTTTGTGACGATTTTGACGAATTTTTTTTAAAACTTTTGACGATTTTTTAAGAAAAAAAGTCTAATAATCCTGATTTTGAATGAGGTTTGTGTCTGTACTACTTATAATATAAATTTGATTCCCAAAAAATGGTTAAAAAAAATATTAAAAGTTATTAAAAAAGTAATACAGCGGCAGCACTTCTGTATACAACCTTGTTTTTTTTTGTAGTTTTCGGCAGGGTTGTCATATTGGGCTACATAGTAATTTTTTGGCGATTTTGTTGGTTATTTTTGATGTCATGATTTTGCTTCTAAATTTTTTAAGTTCAATACAAAAAAATAATATAATTCATATTTTATTAATTTTATGTATGAATTTTGAGGAATTCATATGTATGTTCAGTAGTTGAAGCTAAATTATGTTATGTTGAAATCGCTGATGAAGATATTGAAAATCTTTGAGAAAATTATTTTTTGAATGTTTAAAGATGCTCTTGTAAGACCTTATAAATATAATTCCTTAAATGATGAATTTACATATTTAAAGAAAACGAACATTTTTTCATTATTAAATATGGCAATTTCAGTAGATGTCAAACGAACATTTTTTCATTATAAAATATGGCAATTGTAGTTGTTGTCAAAGATATTTGAAAACTTTTATGAATCCTAACGTACCTTTGCATTTTTATGTAACACGTGGAAAAATTTCCGTTTGTTAATTGAAAATAGTATTTTAATGATGATATTCCATCTTATTTATGTAAATCAGTTTTGCCAAAATGTTAAAACTACAGTGAACTCCCGAAAACGTGAACAGTCAAAAGGGTGAACGTCTCAGAAACGTGAACAAATTTATTTTAACATAGACTATTCTAAAACGTGAACAAAATCTGGAAGCTCTAAACCGTAAACACATTTTTGTTTACTTTTTAAAATGTTTTGTTGATTTGGGAATTCATAAATTGATTTCACTTATTGGCTTATGTTACAGCGTTCTTTTTTCTTAATTGTATCCATGTATGTATACGCTGACGTGTTAGTTAGCTACGTTATTCGTGAAAGTGAAAAATGTCAATAAAAAAAATGTATCTATTGGACTCAGCATGGAGTCAAATTTCACAAGAAATTTTACACAAATACTGGAACATTTTAAATATATTTTTTGACCAAAATAAGACATCTAGAAGAAACTTCTTCAGGCGCTTAATCTTCAGGTTATTTTATTATAGTAGGTTTTAGTATTTTTAGAGAGTTTTATTTAACTTAGTAATTTGATCATAGATTGAAATGCCCCTTTCTACGGTGAAAGACTAGAACAACAATCCTGGAGAAAATCAGGATGACACCGAATTATTATTAATATCAACTGAATTATTGCATAGACATATACATATTTTTTGTTACTAAAAATTAATAAAATATTTGTTTTAAAATACTTGGTGTTAATTTTTTTAAATTTTGGCATTCGATAACGTGAACAATACCGAACACGTGAAATGCCATGGTAAAAATTAGTTCACGTTATCGCATTATCAGTACACCGGAGAATTTAGTTCGATCTATAGTTAATTTAGACAGTTTTCTGAAACTAGCTGTTCAACATTCCAGTACTGCCCCCAAAAAAACAAAAAATATTAAAATATATTCCACAGATGTCGAGCGTCTTCTGTCTGAAAAAAGAAGAGTTCGAAGAGAGTGGCAATTGCACAGATCCCCGCAACTTAAGAATTTATTAAAAGAGTGCACAAAAAGGCTTAGAAAGTTACTGCAGACTCAGCAAACGGCTTCTCTAGAAAAATATCTTAAGGAACTTGATGCAACTCCATAATCTGACTACTCATTATGGCGTGCAGCTAGAAATCTAAAACGGCCAGTTATATCAAAGCCACCATTAAGAAACTTGAATGGTAGTTGGGCAAGAAACGATATTGAAAAAGGAAATCTGTTTGTGAGTCACTGGAAAAACGTATTTACACCAAATATATATAACGATATTGCGGTCGAGTTACCATCTGTTGCTGCTAGAGCAGCTATTCCCATAAGATTTGAAAAAGAGATATCGAAAAGGCTATTTGTGACATAAACACTAAGAAGGGACCTGGTATTGACAAGATCAGTAATAAAATGCTTTTAGAGCTACCTCACATACCAAAGAAAATTATTCTTTTTATTTTTAATGCTATTTTACGGCTTGATTACTATCCTCAGGATTGGTAGGTTTCCTTAGTTACCATGATACCAAAGCCAGGTAAAGATCATACAAAAGTTGAGTCATATAGGCCTATTAGCTTATTATCAAATATGTCAAACCTGATTGAGAAATTATTAGTTTCAAAATTAACACCAATTTTAAATGACAATAGATGTATTCCAAACCATCAGTTTGGATTTAGAAGAAAACAAAGCACAATTGAACAGACTCATCGAATAGTAAATGTCATAAGAAAAGCATTTGAAAAAAAAATATTGCTCAGCACTCTTCATCGATGTTTCGCAAGCTTTTGATAAAGTCTGGCATGAAGGCTTACTTCATAAATTGAAGGAAAATTTACCAGCAAACACACATTAGCTGTTAGAAAGCTACTTAGTCGGCCGTCAATATATTATTAAAGAAGGAGATTTCTTAAGTTCACCCCAGGCAATTGGAGCTGGAGTTCCACAAGGCAGCATCCTGGGCCCTCTTTTATACTTAATTTATACTTCGGACATGCCAACAAACAACTACACTCAAACTTCAACATTTGCAGACGATACAGCTTTTCTAAGCGTCCACGAAAACAGTTATGAAGCATCTCGTTATTTACAGGATCATATATTTCAACTAGAAATTTGGCTAAGACAATGGAGGATAATGGTAAATGAGCAAAAATGCGTACATATAACATTCACCTCGCGCCGGGAATCTTGCCCCCCTATTACAATCAATAATCAAATAATTCCTCAACATTCGCATGTAAAATATTTCGTTATACATCTGGTTCGGCAATTAACGTGGAAATGCCATATAGAAGCAAAATTAACTCAAATGAAACTTAAAGCCATTCAAGTTCATTGGCTTATTGGAAGAAACTCTGTCCTTAGTCTCCACTGCAAACTTCTACTGTACAAATCCATCTTAAAGCCTATCTGGTGTTACGGTATTCAACTATGGGGCACCACCTCGGTCTCTAATACCGGAAAAATTCAAAGGCGTCAAAATAAACTTCTTCGAATAATCACAACCGCTCCTGGTACGTTAAAAACTCAAACATTCCCAAGGATCTCAATGTGCCATTAGTGAAAACTATGATTATAAAATATGCAGTTAAATATTTAAAAAGGCTTGAACAACACCCAAATCCACTAGCTCGAAATATTTTTAATCATGGCGGCCACACTCGCTTAAGAAGAAGATACAGTGCAGCACTGAACAGAACCCGGGATAAAGAACATTTTTGTCTGGCACTGGCAGGACATAAATAAAGTATTCGGATAAGATTTGATTAATTATTGTTAGTTCATATTTAATATATGAAGATTCAATAAATATACTATGGAAACAAAAAAAAAAAACAAAAAACGTTATCGCGAGTTCACTGTATAAGGTACGGTAGGTACGTGCCATTTTAAAGAACTTGCTTAGGCTGTTCAATATATGCTGGTAATTCCAAATAGTATTGCCTGTGTTGAAAGAGAATTTTCAATACTAAAACTCTACTAAAACTCGCCATCGAAAATAATGTAGTACGAACTTCTTGACGACTTATAAATTATATGTATTTGAATAGAATATGTTGCACTTTGTTGTACCTTCATTGCATATATCTAATTCCCTTACTATGTATTCCAAAAAGATGACAAAAGGGAGTTTTGCTGGTGAAGGGTTTTAGGTGTATAATGGAACTGTAACTACATTAAAATATATATCCAATATTTGTTTAATACTTACCGCATTTTGTTGTTGCTTTGATTGGACCACTAACAACTATTTTATAGTAAACATTGTACAATTTTTGTGCTTACTACTCATTTTTGATTTGTTCTAAATAAAAATTAAACAAAATATATATCATGGCGATTTTTTTTTAATTTTTGGCGCATTTTAGCTAACCTGAACAAATTTATTTTTTAGGATTAATAAAAAAATATTATTTTATTGTCAAAACAAAATAAAATAGCTTTGCGATTTTTGACATTAATTTGGCGATAAAAGTCACCAAGAATCGGACAACCCTGGTTTTCGGTTTTCGCAAACAAATGTAAATACATTTGTTGTTTTTTTTTATCATTTGTTTATAAATCGTGGATGAAAACGGACGTGTAAATAAAGATTATGAAAATATAGAAAAAATCGAGTAAACTAGAAAAATTGCAAAATTAATTTATGCAAGCGGTTTTTTAAACAAAATGTTAATTTGTATAAATAAATATATTCTATTGTTGTGAGCGAGTTACTGCAGCGAGCGGGTGTTTGTATCGTCGTGCAATCCCAGTCGCCGACGTCGCTGCTTTTGTCTTATTGGATGACGTTTATGTTGTGTATAGTCTTATTTTTCGTTAATGTTGACGGAGTTCATGTGAATGCGACATTTACTTAATAAAACAAGATATTACAAAAATAAAATTCAGTTTAAGTGCATATATTATTGTTGTTTATAGTCATTCTTTGTGTATTATCATTGTGGCTGTTGTCTTTTCAAAACTTTTAGATTGTTTATCACGGTTCAAAATTCTTTAGCCGTCATGGACTAATTTCCTTACATATTGTTTAACTTCTGGTAACTGCGAAGCTGCCGCAGCAGCCTGTGGTAGTCAAACGCACCTTGGATGTTAATTCTAAACATAAAATTATGAAAATTAAATATAAACCAAGCAAAAAAATATTTTTGCCATTTTTCGGCTATTTTTACTTCTATCCACTAAAATAATTAAAAAAATACATGTACATACATACATATAAAACTTTATAGGAAAAATTAAAACAAAACGTAGAGGGGAAGCAATGTGCCAACAATTTTGCCAGCATTTAATAAAAAAGCGAGAACACCACACTCTACCGCTACAATCAACTCCAGGCCAATTAAAACAGGTTCGTTGTTTCCACAGCCATCAGGAAAATTGTTATCATTGCGGAGCACAAACATTGCACACACCTCAAGAGTTTATTTCGTCGTCTGTTGACCAAGATAACCACCTACGCACACATATATTGAGGAATAGCAGAATCATGATAGTACCTGTTCATAGACCGTATCATTTGTCATATATTTTGTTGGCTAATGTTTTGGTACTGTTAATGACAAATTCTGTTCATGTTGTCGAGTCACACAATTGCCAGCATGTGCATCCTAAAGCTCATGAGGTAGGTTTATTATTTTTATGTGTTATAAAGTATCTTAAGTAGGTATGCATAGAATGCGTAAAATTAAACACCTCTTATAAAGCTAAAGGTAGATAAAGCTAAAGACTGTCTTGCGAACTTTTGGGACACTAAATGCGTGAAGGAATTTGGCAAACGCATTAGTAGCCTAAAGGCCCAACTATAATATGCATAAGCTAGCTTACGCTTCTGTTAAAAATTAACAAAAGTGCATTTAGAAAAAAAACCAAAATCAAAAAACATTGATTCCGTACGGAAAGTTAGGTCAGTTCCGCACTTTGCTTAAGCAAATGACAGATTCATAAAACTTTACAAAAAGTTTCCTAAATATCAATATGGTTTGCATGTATTCGTACAGTTGCTAAAGCCAACATAAGCATATTATAGTTGGGCCTTAAATTTTTTTTTTTTATCTTAAACACCAAAATTTTTGAACAAAAATATTTTTTTAATAAAATAATATTGAGTACCTATTAGTATATCATTTAACATTAAATTACATTTAGAGATACAACAGTAGCATTAACATCCTTTTAAAATTGGTCATTGATAAATAACACCTTCAATTCTTCTTTGTCATCCTCTTCTTTATTTCAATAATCACTATTTATGTATGTGATATTGAGACTGTGCATGTTTCGTTAGAATTAATTTTTAAGCGTAACTCGTCAGGTATTTCGTAGTTTAAACGACAACGATTATCTCGTTTCAGACTATATAGGTACGTACTAATGTAATAAAATCAAAATGTATGTATTTTTGTCTGTAGAAGGTAATCTTCGTAAACGCTGAGCCGATCTTTATGAAACTTCTACAGTAGTATGTTACTGATGGTCTGGTAGGTGCTAAAGGCTTTATATTTTTTAAATTTCAAGTGGGCGGAGCACCTCCCAAACAGACACAATCCTCATTTCTTCTACCGTTTTCAAAATATAAAAAAATCTATTTTTTGTCACTCCGAAGATGCTTTTACCAAATTTAGAAACTTCAACTATTGTTGTTCTCCAGATATACAAAAATATACATATATTCTGCCTTATTGTGTAAGGCGTTGTCGTATACGCGTAATTCGTTTTTGTAATAGACTAAGGAACACAGATACTTTGTAACTTTAATCTATTGCAAAAAACGACTCCCTTTTTTTATATTTTGAAAACGGTAGAAGAAAAATTTTTTAAATTTGGTGCACCTCCCGAGTTTTCAATCAATACACAACCCCCTAAAACATAGGCAGGACTGAGAGGTATGCGTGGTACAAAATAGAATTCTGTATATGGGCAGTTCCAGCAAAAAGTCTACCTTTTGTAAGGAAACTCCAGATGAAATTTAAGGCCCTTATTATGTAAAAATCAACGCAACGTCAAAGAATTACATTGAAAGCAAAAACAAAGTCATAAATATTTTTTAATTTTGTTGTTTTGCTTTCTGCAAAAATAACTGTTGAAATTTTAAAGCGATACATGAACTAGCTCTTCATTCTGTAACAAAAATAATAACATTGACCAACATGGTTCTAAAATATAAGCTTATTTGCATTCAATCATTACATTACAAAAAGCAGACTTTTCGCTTGAAATTCCCTTATTTACCTTTAAACGCGCAAAGATTTTTAAATTTGATAACTAAGAATATATATTTATATAAGGTTACTAAAAAGTTTTTATACAAAAAGTCTTGCTCAATTCGCTGTCTTATGCAATTTTGTAATGCAAGTCAAAATCCACTTCTGGTTTTTGTACCGCCACGCCAGAATATTTATGATTTTGTTTTTGCTTAAAAAAAACCTGCCGGCTGGCATCCTGTCCTTGTTAACCTTCTGGGAATAATAATGGTCATAAATTCAGATATAGCTGGGTTTAATTTGTTTAATAGAAATGCACTTTAATTTTCCTATCAAAAATGTTGACCATCGATCCATAGTTTCATTTCTCCACTGTAAAAATATTTTTTCAGAATTAAGATTTTGTACTTATAAATCTTTTAGGCGAGACAATAAAGAAATTTACCAATAAAAACTGTTACCTGTACATTGATAACTTTGATACAATATCGAAAGGTTTTGGTGATTTAATTGAAATTTTTACATTTATAAGTAGAACAATGTAATAAATAAAAAAATAATTAACAAAGAACCGTATTTTAAACATATAAATGAAGCTCATTAAACATATATTATACACATCTCTAATACCTACTTTATATACCTTAAATTCTTAGCATCTTTTTTATTGTGTCATTTATATTTTAATGTCGCTAAATTGGGATTGAAGTCAAGGGTAACCACCAACAAATGTTCAACAACCTAATTAAATATTATTTGATAAAATTTAACAGCATTATAATTAATCGTTATTTTTTTTTTGTTTTAAGATTTTCTTTTATATTACCAGAGGAACAACTAATTTTAAGCAATTTTTAATAATAGGTTTAAAAAACAAAAGGTTGTATATGGGCATTTCCAGCGAAAAGTCCACTTTTTGAAACGTTACGCCAGCAAGCAAATAAGTTTGTGGGGCCATGTTGTTTAAATGGCATTCCTTTCATTACTAAATGAGAGCTTGTTGCGCTTTAATCCAAAATATAAAGAAGTAAGTTATACATATAGAATTTTTTTGAAATAATTTTAATAACTTGCTGGCGTAACGTTACAAACAGTAGACTTTTCGCTGGAAATGCCCATATATATTACAAAGCCATTATTAAAATCAATCTGCTTAATGGTTTATTTTTTATTGTTGAATTTTTGGAGGCAGTCATTAGAGTAACACCTAAATTGCTTAACTATCCAATACCCATGTTCTGTAACTTCAGTGAGAACTTCTCGCATCGAAAATATGTGAAACAAAATATTCCATCGTTTCTCGAAAAGTGAAAAAAGGGTGTCTGCAACTCATGTCGAAAACTATCAAAAGTGATTTCGTTCGTTATAAATGTCATAACATTGCACTCGAAACCGATGTGGCATTGCAAACGTTGCGAACGCCAGTCACACATATCGCTGACGGCGACTTAAATTAAAAATTTTAAAAACTCGGCGGCAAAAATACTCGAAGCCGATGCGACAATTTTGTATCATAATGACGACATTAAAGAGTCTTGTTTGGTTTTTTAGGCAGAAATCTATTTTCTCATATACATACATACATATTTATCGTCATATTCTTTAAAAAAAAGCCCTAAGTTACATTGAACAAATTTTACAGGATAAGCAATAGACTCTCTACATTGAAAAATAACCTGTATTTTTGATTTTTTTTTTATTAAAACATCTAATTTTTATAATTCTTGTTATAAAATTCTGTTAAATAGAGAAATGTTTGTATATTTGTCATAAAATTCTTTTATAACAGAAATCTTATTAAAAAACGACTTTTAAAATTCTTGCGTTTTCGATTTCTAGCACACCCCTGTATAAAATAAAAAGTAAGTAACAAGGCGAATTCATAAAGGTGACCGCATCATGAGATAGAGCTATGCTAGATATGCCTTTTTTTTGAAAAAATGCTATGTATTTTGTTTTTGTAATAAGTTAGAGTGAACGTCAAAATTATTTGTTTACAAAATGTACACAATTGCTTTAGAATGTAAATTTTTTTCCTGTATGGCAATTTTATTGTGGCTCCACTTATTTCTTACGCCTTTTAAGATCCTTGTGTTTACATTTTATGTTCACTTTTTTGTTTTATAACATTTAAACTGGGGTTTTTCAAGAATTTATATTTTTATTGAATTTTAAATTTTAACAAATTTTTTCGTAAAATGTAAACAACGCTTGACATTCAGTATACACACAAGGAAATAAACATTTAACAGATGACTCGAAAATGTCACCTTTATGAATTCGCCTTGGGTAGTAAATTATGTGCTTTTATATACGTACATACAAATGTATTAAAAAACAAACAAGGAAATTTCATATTAAAGAAAAATATTTTTTTCAACACATATTTTTTGCCTTTCATGTTTGTTTAATACATAAATGTCAAATTGACTTCGAAAATTCGAAAACCAAAACCAGTTTTACATAATGGAAACACTTTGACACGTTTTACTGTTGATAAACAAAAATAAAAATACAAACCTTTCTTTTTTTGTTTGTTGTTTATCATTTTTGGAAAGGCGTTTGCACTAAGGCTTTTAAAAATTTTGTTGATAAGAACGTTATTTTTATTTGAAGGGAAGTAAAATTTTCAAAAAACATGTACTGTATAAAACATCGATTTTGAATGCTTTGTAACTTAGGACTTTTTGAAATCAAATGACGATATGTCTTTTTGTTTAAAAACAATTGTGTTGTTGCTGCTAGGAAGGAGTGTTATGAATTTTCTTAGTTGCTGCAACTCATCACGATCTAAAAACCAACTTGGAGTATAAAAACTTGTTTCGGATTTTTTTTTATCCGACTCGTATTCGGGTTTTGTGTACTTGTTGTAAGTACGTGAGTAAACATACTTATATTTACATATATTGCAAGTAATTAATTTTCAGAAAAATTAAAAAAAACATGTTATTATTTGATTTTATTCGCTTTTGTTTTTACAATATGTACTTTAGTATTTTAGTTGCTGCCAATAAACCACAACACATTGTTGTTTTTTTAATTTTTCTAATTTAAAATGTGCAAAAATAACATCATAAATGCAAAATTTACCAATAAAGTCATTGAAAACCCATAATTATTTTCCTTGTTTTATTCTAAAGGTCTTTCTTTAGACTTGTTTACAGATAAGAGTTTTGAATAAAATAAAAAAAATAAATAATGAGTATTAAAATGACAAAATCTATTGTTGAAATTTAAATGCATCTGGTTTGTTTGTGTTTAAATTAAAAACTGGTTAACTGTGAGGTTAAGTCAGTGCTGCCAAACTTTTTTTTTTCAAAAATACCTACAGTGTTTGTAAAAAAAAATTAATACATAGGTATACATAAAATTGTGCACACCCTAACAAACAGTGAGTCAAACCTTTGATATGAAATGTCTTTATCATATGACACCAAACACAATCTTCAAACGTTTTTCAATTGTTTGATTTTAATATTTAAATTCAAATTAATAACGATTTGAAAATAAACAGTTGACATCAAATGTTTTATCAATTTGATGTCAAATTGGTAGCAAATGATAAATTCAAATCAAAACTAAACTTGGCAATACTAAAGCAAAAAATAAATGAGTAGGTGAGTGGCAAAACTCGTTCGTTACAAAATAAAAATATGAGATGACAAATGATTCTCACGCTTCTTTTGGCGCTTCTTTTATGAGAAGAAAAATTCTGATTGCATTAATGCATGTCCTTTGAAAAACCATGGAAGAGGACATGCATTGAAACAATTTGTATAACTCTTCTCATAAAGCGCCTAAAGAACTGCTAGAATCAATTGTCATCTCGTATTTTTAGTTTTGTAACGAACGAGTTTTTCAACTCACCTACTCAAATGTAAACATTTAAAAATGGCGATTAAAGTTAAATTTTTACTATTAATTCAATTTCCGTATGATGTGCTAAATTCCCAGTTTTTCATATTTGATAAATACACTGAAATTTATTGTTGAGGGAAAGCTAGCTTCTATGCGCATTTCACTGGTTGCTTAGGCCAGCTCATCAGGAAACCTTTTCCAAAGATTTTAGAAAAGCCAAAAATATTATTCAAATAAAACCCTAAAGCGAATAAGAATTATAAACACTCAAAGTCTTACTTGTAACAATATCAAAGCAAAAACAAAACACCAACAATAAACAGTGAGTTCATCTCTTTTTACATTCCCCTACAATTTTTACTTCGTGGTTAAATGTGTTTTACAAGTGAACGATTTATTTCTTGTAAAAAATTAAAAAATATTTTTGAGTAGCTACAATGATTAAAAAAAATAAAACGGGAAAGTGAAGAACTTATAAGTTTGTTGTATGATTGCGGTGCTACAATCCTCAAAATAAAAGGAAGCCAAGTATTTTGTCTTTCCAAGACTTAGAAGACGGAAAGAACATTATTTCATCTTCTAGCTATGGTGCTAAATGTTTATCTCACAGTTTATTTAAATAAATGATGAATTTAAATTAAAAAATAAAATATTTTTATTTATTTTGCACATTGTGTTATAATCCATATTTGAAAAAAATTAGCGAATTACGTCTGAAAGCAAGTTGAAAATAAAGGCATTTTTCGATTTGAAAATAATTTCCCCTTTTTGTTGAAACGAACATTTGTCGTTTGAGAAAACGTTTGATTTCAAAGCATTTTCAATTTGAAATCAAAACTCCGTGTTTGTTCGGACGTTGTTTCAAATTCAAGTAACTTTACACAGAAAAAATTATTAGTATTTCAATTATTAAAAAAGTATTTAAATTTAATTAATGTGATAATTGACTCAATTATTTTTTTTGTTGAAAGAAAATTAAAAATATAATTTTGATTTGATTACCATTTTAGTTGTTTTGAAATAAATTTTGAATTAAAATATTAATTAAATCACAAAACATTATTTCGTTTTAAATAAAATAATTTAAACTTGTGAAATTGTTGTTGGAAATTGTCAAACTCAATCAACACATTGTTTGAAACGGCAAAGTTTTTGGATCATTTTTTTAATTAAAATTAAAAATATCATTAATTGAAAAAAAATATTCAAAATATTAAATTTTTACAATTTTTAGTAATCAATATAATCATTTTGGTAATAGGTGCAAAATCAACAAATGGTGATTAGAGAAAATTTTTAATTTTTTCTGTGTATTGAAGTTTACCCTACGTTTCCACATGCAAGTAATTACTCGCAAGTAGTGTATACGTATTATCAACGAAAAATCGAGGAAACAGCCGATTGGCTGAATGTACAAAAATTGTGTGAATGTAATTGAATAAATGTGAGTGTATTCAGTTTTTCGAAATTGCACTTGAATGTGGAAACGGGGCGGTAAAAGAGGAATGTATAAAGGAATAAAAGGATACATAACCCTACAAGAAATGAATGAGCGAGTAGTCACATTTTTCATTTTGGTGTTAAAAAAATGATAGAGAGAAATGACCGAATGTGACCGAAAACTATTTTTCGGTCATTTCTTTCTATCATTTTCTTAACACGAAAATGAAAAAAGTGACTACTCGCTCATTCATTTATTGTTGGGAACGTTATAAAAAGCAAAGAGTAAAAAGGGTTTGACAGTTTACTATGATAAATAAAATTGAATTGTACAGGGTTGTAGTTGATCTTCGTTGCTCCAACAAATAAAAGTTTTAATCTATTATAAACAGCCAAATAGACCTCCACTTGTAATATATTTTTCACTCAAAACCATTATAAACCGATTTCGGTTAGTTTTGCTACCAGGAAAGGCTGTATATGGGCATTTCCGTCAAAAGGTCCACCGTGACCGAAAATTTAAAAGTTATTAAAAGCTGATTATTTTACGATATTGTTATAGAGAAATATTTAGATTTTACTAATTTTATTAATTTACCCATAAATTTGTTCACTTAGATAAACAATCAGACTGCAAAGTTTTATGTTTTATTGTATGTTTTCTTTAATATTATCTTCCTTAAAAGAGGTGATATTTGATAAAAATTATTCCAAAAAAAATTTCTTACATGGTCTGTAGTCTAAGGAAGAGTTCGAAGAGAAATATGTTATTCGGATTAACGGTACATTTTTATTTTGTGTTAATCATTATTCAGTTAAATTATTATGGAAAAAATTTCACGTTCGAAATGTCACGTATCGACCCAGATTTAAAAAAAAAAAAAAATACAGAAGATTTTTGAATTTAACCAAAGGCATTTTAATGTTACATTGGTACGTAAAATTCTGAAAGTAGTTTGATTAAAAAATTGTTCCAGGTTTCGCTGAATTACGCCTTTTTATACATGGCCACAAAAACTACTTCTATTTTTTTCACTTTCGAACCGCTACTTTTGCCATTATCTTTGACCTAGAATCGCGCCTTCCATAATAAACTTTAGCATAGATAACAATGCCCTCTTAGTGCTATAATTTAAGGGTTAAAAGAATGGAAAAATATTTGTTGGTTAAAATGTTATTGCATTTTCAATTCGTACGACTGTCACGTTCAACACTTTGGAATTACCCATATAGGATTGCCATTCTAACTTTCTAATTTTCTTAATTCTATCCGCCTCATACTTCTTTTCTTTACTTTTCTCTTTCTACACCTTTTTTCATTAAATGGATTCACAATGGACCGCATTGGTGTCCGGGTGGAAGTATGTCCTTGGGCACATAACCCTTCTTAACCTAACCTTACCTAAGATTGTCATTCCGTTTGTAATTTCTTCAATATTGATTTTGGACCTTGTCTTAAATAAAAACTTTATTTTAACTTGAATTTTAAGAAAATCTAGTTTTTAAGTAAAAGTAAAATTATTAAAAGAAGTACTGAATTTTAAATATGTTCAATAAGAACAAAGAAAAAAACCTGTAAAATACAGTTTAAAGAAAATAAAGTAAAGTAAAGTAAAGGTTTTAAAAAGTAAGCTCGGGTTTCTTACGGTGTCCAACCGTCCTTCTAGCTGGTTAACTGTCCATGTTAACCTTGTACGCAAAGTACAAGTTACGATCTTGAAGATAATTTGATAAAATTTGGTAAATACCTTTTAATTGTACTAAGAACGATGTCTATGTAAATGGTGAGAATCGGTCTATTATTTCTAATACTTCCCATAAAAACTTTTTTCCAAAGCTTCCATCTACACGTAGAAAAAAAATATGGTTGGAGGTAACCATATTCTAAGACCAACATACTATGGTTGGTTTTTAACAATGTTTATGTTTGCAGGTCTTTAAAATCAACAAAATTGTCCCTAAATCAACCATAATATGGTCAAAATTAACCATATTTTAGTCAATATTAACCATAATAATGGTCAACACTAAATATATTATGCTCAAAATTAACCATAATATGGTAAAAATTTCCCAGAATTTTTAATATAAGTACCTACCCATATAATGGCCAGGATTAACAATAATATGGTGCATGCTTATCATATTATAGTTAATCCATTTTTTCTATTTGTTTGTTTAGTGTCAAATTATAATTTTATTTAATTTAATATTCTTGATAGGTGTTACGTTCCACTTTTATAAAAAATCCCATTTGGTTCATATTCTAGCCTGTGACGACCTTCATATTACCTTCTAGTTTTTTCTACATAAATTTACGTGTTTTAATCTATAATTAAAATAAAATGAATGATATTTTAAGCAAACCAAATAAAATGCAAACGACCATAATGTTGTTGCTTTTTAAACATATTATTTTAAATTTAAAATTAATCATACAATGTCTTAAAATATTATAATTTCGAACATATTATTGTTATTAAATATTAACCATAACATTTTTGGAGGCAACAATAATATGTTTATAGCTTTTGGATGGATGAATTTAACCATAATATGGTTACCGTGATAATAATATGGTTAAGGTAACCGTAATATGTTCATGTGTATAGTTGAAGTTTTATTTTATTTAAACATTATATTGTTAAAATTAACCATATTAGAAGTTTCAAGGGAGCTAAACACTTCATTGTTAAATATATATGTATATATATATCGTCCCCTCTATATAACAATAGCGTTTAATTTTTTTGGGGTTTTGAGAAAATCGTGTTTAAAGTTTTTGCCAAATCGGATGTCTATTAAACCTCAATATCGCGGAAAATAAAAATTCTTCATATTGGATTTTTGGACGAATACGTAACACCGTTTCTTGCCTTTAAAATGACGAATTTTTTTATTCTACGCATTCTTTAAGACCATCCATATGCCATTCAAAGTGCAAGTCCTCCATATAGGCTATTTTATTTGTTAAGGAATTAAGGAATTCGTATGATGAATCTGATACACTATTTTATTTTTTATGGTATACGCTGTTTTATTCAATAATTTTACGGTATTTTTATTAAAATATTTTATCTCAAAAATATCAATTTGTAACATTATAAAACAGTGATTAATTCATAGTTTTGTTAATTCAGTGGCATATATTCATTACTTTTCAATTTGGGTTATTAAAAACAAAAAATTATGACAAATTAAGGTATACATTGCGTAAATCAAAAATAACTAGAAGTTCATTCGTCTTCTTTCTCTTCCTCTGCTTCATCTGGCTCATCTAAACAATTTCGCTTCTTTCCACCTTGTAAGTTATAAAAAAATGACTGCGAGCCACGACGAATTACATTCTTCTTGCACAAATTTTGGAGATCATGCAGCTTTCGATGGTCGGAATGCAACTATTTCTCAAACAATAGTGTGTATTATTATAAGCTATTTTATGAGTTAAAGTTTTCATAAATTATATTTATTTTCTACAGACTAAAATGGAGTATAATGCGTATACACTGTTATTCTTTTAACAATTTTGGAGTGGCAATTTCAAGTATAATAGCGCATATGAGCTACTTTTTGGAAGTAGAATTTTGACCAGACATAAAATCAATGATGGAGATTCTAAATATGCAATAAAAAAATAAAAGCGTTTGAGCACATACGCTATTGTTATATTAAGGGGACGATATGTTCCTTTAACTCCCACTGGAGCATAGGGCGCCACAAAATATTATCAATCGTGAAAAAAGTGTTTTTAAAAACAACAAAAGTTTGTTTGTTGCCATTGCAGGGACCATAATATGTTTTTTTAACCATTCTGCAACCATGTTTTTTCGCTACGTGTATTAATAGCTTTAACTTCCTTTAAAATGTTTAGATTAAAAAACAATTTAGCGACCGTCCCAAACATTCCTTTTAGACAAACAAATAACTCTTATATAAATTTTTACCTCTTTGTTTTTGTGAGCTCATGACTAGTTTTTTTTCCCGGACTTTTTCGATTTAAAAAATTTCCCGGGATCCCGCTCCATATAAAAAATACAAAGCAAATTTTGTTTTTAATTAATGAAAACAACTTTTATAAAAATACGTTAGGGAACTTGTTTGCAAAGAAAGTAAAAGAAATGGTTCAATACTAAAAAAAATAATTGAAGATTGAAATAGGAACTTGAATTATTATTACCTCACGCTCTTATTACCTTTTATTATGCTTTTATTCCGTATTATTATGCTCTAGATACAAGATAAAAACATAACATAAACATAATAATTTAATACATAAAACAATAAAAAAACAAAATACAAATTGAGGTACTCAAGATATGAGATCAAAAAGTTAATTAATAAAATAGATAAACTATTTTAAATAAATATATAACATTTTAACGGCTTAGGAAATAACTTTCTGACACACTCAAAGCGCTTAGTAAGTCGCCAAAAAGTATATTTCTGATTTTATTTACGACTTATCATGTTACCGAAAAATTTCGTTCATTTTTTCCCCGCACTTCACTGTTATATAAGCCAACACAAATTGAAAAAATGTTGCTTATGACCTAATAAACATATCTCTCCTTCATTGCATCATAGTCATATCTCAAAAAGTCAAAAATTTTAAGTAACTTTAGCAAAGTTTTCCTTCACACCTTCTCGTATTATATCTTAAACTGAACCGAAGTTATAGCAAAATATAACTTTAAATCGGTACATTTTGAAAACTTTAATCGCATTTTGCCAAGATCGTTTGTTGTTGTAGATATGACTATGTTGCAATAAAGGAGCGATATGTTTAGGTATCTTCTATTTTTAAGACTCTTTCATGGATAATAAATCTTTACTGCCTGCATCTTATTTTGAATTAATGTACTTTATTAACTCTTCACTTCACTAAATGTAATAATTATCAACTGTTGCACTGCCCATTCTGCTTTTAGTAGATTTATTGCATCAGGAGACATTGATTTAAATATAAACTCACTTCTTGTAATTGATTTAATCCGCAACCCATCCACAGATGCTAATTTTTAGAGAATAGAAAACTAAATTTAAAAGAATAAATAGCTGTTTTCTGAAATTATGAGGAATTTTTTATTTCCCGGGAAATAAAATAATTGCAATTCCCGGGACGGGAAATCCCGTGAAAAAACCCTACTCATGACTGCCCATCGTTTCCAAATGGGTAAAATTTTGAAAAATCATCTGTAAATGCTATGGTGTTTGGTCAATGGAACTGTAATTAAATTGTTGAATATTTTGTTTACAAATAAGCAATTTTTGTATTTTTTGGCGCATATTTTTTATCAATTTTTAGGGCATATTTTCTAGTTTTTACTGCATATTTAATGCGCATAAAACGCGTTTTTTAGAGAATATTTCTAGTTTCCTTGATTATAACTCATAACGGGTCCGCCATCTAACGTTTTTTTTAACTAGTGCTTATTTCGTGAATGGTAACACTTAGCTCATGTCTGATTTGACAGATAATTAGTATTATCCTTTCGCTGAACGAATATGGTTGTGTATACGCATGAACAACGCTGGGAAATATTGCGACATAGCCGATGCACCCAAAACGAGTCACTGTTTGGTGCGGATTTTGGTCCAGAGACATAATTGGGCCATTTTTCTTCGAAAATGAGCAAGGCGTGGCCGTTACAGTCAATGGCGATCGGGCTATGTTGAACGAATTTTTGTTCACAAAAATTGAAGAGGAGGATATTGGCAACATTTGGTTTCAACAGGACGGCGCTACGTGCCACACAGCCGAAGCTACACTCGATGTTATGCGCCCTGTTTTTGAAGAGCGCATTATCAGCCGCAGAGCTTATGTCGTTTGGCCACCTCGGAGCTGCGATTTGACACCGTTGGACTATTATTTGTGGGGTGCCGTCAAAGATAAGTGTTACGCCGACAAGCCAGAGACAATTGACGCTTTAAAGGACAATATTCGTGAAGCCATTGGGGAAATACAGTTGCACACAATCGATCATGTGCTTAAAAATTGGACCGATCGTGTAGGCTACTGCATAGCCAGCCGTGGCAGCCATTTGAATAAAATTATTTTCCAATATTAACCGGAAGGATTGTACTTTCAAATAAAAAAAGAAATTTGTGAAAATATTCAGTAGTTTTTTTTTATAGCATTTTCAAAAAAAAAAAGTTATCTGGCGGACCCTTTATAAGTGGTTATAATTACCATACATGGGCATACTGCATTACTTTTTTACTGCATTACACGTTTTAGTAATCAGTACTTTTTACTGTTTACTGAAAAAAAAAATCAGTATTCAGTAAATTTTACTGGTTATTGAAAAAAAAAATCAGTATTCAGTAAAAAGTACTGATTACTGAAAACAAAAATCAGTATTCAGTAAATTTTACTGATTACTGAAAAAAAAAATCAGTATTCAGTAAAAAGTACTGATTACTGAAAACAAAAATCAGTATTCAGTAAAAAGTACAGATTACTGAAAAAAAATCAGTATTCAGTAAAAAGTACTGATCACTGAAAAAAAAATCAGTATTCAGTAAATTTTACTGATTTGTGTAAAAAAAAGCAGTAATCAGTAAATGATTGATAGTATATAATGTGGCCTGTTTTCACTTTTTTAAATAATTCAAAAAGGAAATGTGTTATTGGGTAAAAAAAATTTATTAACATGGTAAAAACAACGAGTTATTTTAATTAACAATGAAAAAAAAAAAATTAGATGTATTTGTGAATACATGCTGTGCTATATGCTGTTAGCTTTTCTAAGCACAAGCATTTTACAATTTTTGTCGATAAGTTTTTGTCTTCTAGAGCGATTCACAATCCCAGCAAAAGAAAACAGTCGTTCTACAGGTGCAGATGAGGGTAGTGGGGTAGTTTATTTTATAAAAACGTTTTTTATTGCATTGTGCTTATGCAGGCAATTTGTTGTTGTATCCCGGTCGGCCAAATATAAAATTGTTTCCTCGAGATAATTTCCCACATCGCTTAAATTGGACTGTACATCATCATCTGGTTAAGAAAATTGGATAATCAAATATACATATTAATATAAATATCAAAGGAAAATAATGTGCAAAAGTTAACATCACCTTCTTTTCCAAAATCTAAAAATGAATTTTCCGGCGTTTGAGGCACGATACGGGTTTCAGTATCCGGTATCTTTCCGTATTTTATTAGGTATGTTTTTAACATTTGTTTTACATCTTCCTCTGTTTTTGATGTAGCCGTTTCCAATAGAGGTTTTAAAAATCGGAGCTTTATTTCAGGTATAGTTACCGCCGCAATGATAGCATCCCAAGCGTCTGGCTGTACTTTGAAATATTTTTCAAATCTTAGAAATAAAGCCTCTTTCATTTTGTTTATCGATGGAGATAGGTATTTTAAATTTGATTGCTCTAAACGCCAAAATTTTACCCTTAACGAAACTATGGTGGGGACGAAATATCCGAAGTACATACTCTTTTCTCCCTGAAGGTAGTAAATTGCCTCTGCTATAGGTTTCATTACTAATAGAAATTCCTCCAAGTACTCCAGTTCGTCTGCAAGAATGGTGGGGATAGAAAGCCGGTAGCAAAGTTCCGGCAAATTATCTTTATGCTGCAACAACCTTTTTACGGAATCATAAAGAGAGTTCCACCTTGCCGCTAATCCTTAGGTTCGGTGGTTCGAATCCGGCTTTGGCAGACAAGATATTTTCTCTTTTATATTTAAAATTTAAAAATAAATTTTTTTTAACATTTTAAAAAATAAAAAATAAATAAACTTTTTTTTCAAAATCAAAATATAAATATGAATTTAAATATAAAAGATATTGGTCTATTACTAGGTGTTTACGGCTCTCATCTACTAGGTCGTGGGTTCGACTCTCAGCTCGGTCGGCTTGAACATTTTTTTCATTGTAAATTAAAATAACTTGTTGTTTTAACTATGATAATATTTTTTTTCTACAATAACACATTTCCTTTTTAAATAATTAAAAAAATTGAAAACACGCCACTGTTCATACAATGTGTATGTATTATTTTTAAGGCAGACGGTATCTACTATCAATCATTTACTGATTACTTAATTTTTTTACACAAATCGGTAAAATTTACTGAATACTGATTTTTTTTTCAGTAATCAGTACTTTTTACTGAATACTGATTTTTGTTTTCAGTAATCAGTACTTTTTACTGAATACTGATTTTTGTTTTCAGTAATCAGTACTTTTTACTGAATACTAATTTTTTTTTCAGTAATCAGTACTTTTTACTGAATACTGATTTTTTTTTCAGTAATCAGTACTTTTTACTAAATACTGATTTTTTTTTTCAATAATCAGTAAAAAAAGAAAATACTGAAAAAGTACTGGTAATGCAAAATGCCCATCTATGATAATTACAATCTTCATTTGAGTTTGAGTACCTTATAGTAAAATGCTGTAAAAGAGTAAACTGAAAAATTTGCTCTTACAAAAAGCGGTTGTCCAAAAAAGTACGCGAATACAAAAAAAGCTGATGGCAAATTATTGAAGTGTTTCCACTTTTGACTACGTAACAAATTTTTTATTTATTGGTACTCGATTAAGAACTTTTTATAACACGAACATTTGTGGAAAATACAAACAAATTATTTTATGGAATCTTTCATATTTGTTTGAATAATTTTTTTGCTATTGATAAGTTAAGTATTTGGGTACTTAACTTCACACTTGTACATCTCTAAAAAGTTATCATAACAAAAAAAGTTTAAAAAGTTGGAATTTAGTCATATAAATGCAAGTTAATAACGTCAACGTTCGAAATCGTTAAACAGGCAATAAATTAATTAATATTTACTTTTTGTTTTGGCTTAATTTTTATTTCAACTGTTTTTTATTAAACAGTTTTTTTTCACAATGTGTCTGCTTTTTGTTTGTTTACCTTTTGAATCATGTTTTACTAAGTTTTACTGCAAACATTTCTGCGGTAAACATTGTTAAGTATGTACCTACTCAGTCCAGTACTGTCACTCTACGCTCTCAATTTGCTGTGTAGACATTTCTGTTCACTAAGATTTGGCAAGTCATTATGAACACGGTTCCCACTGAGTAAAAAAAAATTCTACCAAAATTTTCCGAAAATGTTACCAAAAAGTTACCAAAATTTTTTTTAATAAAAACAAAAATCTTTATTTTTATTATAATAAAAACAACAACTTTTATTAATAAAAAACATAACATAAAACGTTTTAATTTATTTTAGAACATAAATAAATATTTCAATTCATTATAGCTACGAATTCCGTATTTAATTTAAATAAATTATATAATATTGCAGTCATTTAAAAAAATCTTTTGCTGACCAAACATAATGAAGTCGATTCTTTAGCTAGCATTATGTTGTTTAAAGAATTGAATTCTAACCTATTTCTCAATTTGGTTTTTATTAAACTTAAGCCTGGTACTCTGTTCAACATTTCACGTGAAATGCTGTCAAAATGCATATGAAAAAAACTTGTGCGGAATATCTACGAAATAATGTTGATGGAGTTGTACTCAGTTTATTTTGTAAAAAAGTTCCGAAATGTTTCTGGCAACATTTTTTTTACAACTGCGAAATAATGTAAGCTGCCTTTATTTCACGTGGAATTTTAAGCAAAAGCAAAAAATATGAACTTAATATTAAAAAAGAAATAAAAAATTAAAATAACACAATCGGTAACAATTTTTTTTCCATATTTACTTGTTTTTATTAAAGTTTTTATTAAAAAAAAATAGTTTTAGTAAAATACATGTGGCGTTTGTTTACATACACGAAACAATGTAGCATACTTTGAAGGAATAAAAACGTCAATTTGTAAAAACTCGCAAGATTGGTAACATTAATAAATGCCAAAATTTTCGTGTGGAATAATCAATGTTGCTCAACATTTTTCACAAATTTGAACAGAGTACTAGGCTTTATTATTAGACTAAAAACTTTCTTTCTGCAGCCGCTGAGCTATGTGGAAGGCACATTAAATTAAATATAAAATCAGTCAGTTCCTTAAAGCTATATTCATTAAGTCCGTTTTATTATTCTAATCAAAAAATGCTTTGATTGTTTCGTATATGGATCTGGCGTCAGCTTGAACCAATTCCTATAAAGATAAAAATCTGTCCTTGTTTGACTTAGAAATTCTGTCGAAGTACCTCACGACCAATACCAAGCATTTACGATCTGATACGTCAGTTGTTTCATCAAATAAGGGAAAACTTTGAGGACTAAATTGTTGATGTTAAGTTTTCAAGGGATTTTCCTTATAATGTGTCAGCTAGGGTGATCGATCCAATAGTATTCGACCGGTTTTAACCGGTTATTTTAGTATTGCCCAAGTCGAATATTTTAAAATGTCCATTTTTCGAATATCGAATAAACCGGTTATTTTAGTAAAATTAACCGGTTACTTTATTAATGTGTAATTTATATACGTTTTCCTGACTTTTGTTATAACTGTACCCGCAATTTAAGTATTTTTCTAATTGAATATTTGGCAAACTAAAACTTTTTATAAAAAAATGTCAAAACAAAATGAAACAAAAGTCAAAAAACATTATGAGCAATGTAAATACAAATCGCTTATATAAGCGTGTGTTCTTGTAACAAAAACCAAAAACAATTTAAAGTACTACAAAAAAAGTTCAGCTTAAAAAGTAATTAGAAATTTGACAGTGTTATAAATACTATATATGTATATCTCTATAAAGATGTCATCTCTGGTGATATTTCGAACTGACTTAAAAGAAAATTGTGCTTAAACGGCCCTAAAATGATAAGTTACAACAGTTCGTTAACGTCACGACTCATTAATCACTTTAAATTCTAAGTATACACGCTTGACATAAATATACGCCAAGTAAAACTTTACGCTGTTCCAAGTAGTTTTTAAGAGACTGCAAATAATACTTTACGAAAATATGCTGCCAATAATGAATTAAAAACTCTTAAGTAGTTCTAGCATATCTTCATGCTTAAAACAAGAACGTACCGGCGGAATAAACGATATGGGGTAATTCATCGGTTTTATCTATTAAAACACCAAGAACTTAAAATAAAATTGAAGGATTCAAAAAAAGGGTTTAAATTGCGTGATCGACGAATTGACAGATATTTCATATAAGAAGCATGTTCATTTTACTATTGTTTCTATAATGCTGAAACAAAAAAAAAATTGAATTATATAATCCTAGATAAGAGGTTCTGTTTGTCACTTATCAAAAATATGGCTGAAGTTTACTGATTTATATAGACATACTTAACCAGCAACAAATTAAAACTCATTTACAATAAATTTGGGAAAATGTATGTCAAATAATAAATTTATTAAATTCCTATATTTTTTAAACCAAAGTTTTACAAAAATTCTAAAGCTATGTTCACACCTATTAAATATTTGACTCCTACACGTAACCACTAGTTTTCTTTTTTTTTTTTTTAGCGATAAACCAACACTCAGGGGATGCCCCCTATATATGCAGTGCATTGTGTTGATCAGGAAAATAAGGTTTGGGAAGGAGGAAAGAGGGAATAGTGTTAGTGGACATTTGACTTGAATTAAAAGTACCGGGGAAGACCTCTGCGGGAAGTTTATTCCACATACGGATAGTTCGACTGAAAAACGAATTTTCAATCGACTACAAATGGATGTGATCCACTGGATGAGCGAGTATTACGAAGAATTGTTTGCTTTTGCCAAACATTTGACTATAGCAAACATTATTTAAGGGTTTCTTAACTACATTATACATAAATACAATTATCATCTTAGACATAAAGTTTAGCAAATAAATAGAAAATATTTAAAATAATGCTTAAGTTTTATCAGTTTACTGGTCACGTTTTTTTTTGATTTTATCGTCAAATATTTGTTAAGCCTGAACATACCTTAAGTCATA
This sequence comes from Pollenia labialis, assembly GCA_949318255.1. Lineage (NCBI taxonomy): Eukaryota > Metazoa > Arthropoda > Insecta > Diptera > Polleniidae > Pollenia > Pollenia labialis. The sequence goes on along the minus strand of OX439139.1, from coordinate 201,769,754 downwards.
TCAATGTATTTTGTTAGTTCTTTACCTTAGTGAATTCTCTTGTTTTTATTCTAATTAACTTTTTATTACAAAAACTAATTTGATTTTTTTATTTTTATGTTTTCGAATTAAAACCGGTTAACCGGTTATTTTTAAAATGCTTAACCGAAAACCGGTTTTTTTAAAATAGCAACTATTCGGAATATTCGAAAACCGGTTATTGAAAAATGTCGAATAATCGATCACCCTAGTGTCAGCCAATTGAGTAGATTTAGTGCGACCACATTTAATCAATTTCGCAATGCGAGAATCTGTACAACATTCCCGTAGCAGAAAAGGCATAAAACAGTAATGTTTATACTTACTTATCCATACAGAACACAAGATGAAGAATATTTTTAATTTATCACCTAACTCAAACTTAACATAAATAAACAAACATAACATCAAAGCTGATGTGAACAAAAGCTCCTAGCTATGACATTTGCATATTACGCCGTTAAACAATTTGGCGCACATTCACACAGTTGTTTTTAATGATTTTTTTTTTCTCAGTGTTGAGTAATGCGGAAAAATTATAAAAGAATGGCAATAATTTGATAGTTTGTCAAGCTTTAAAAAAGTTACCAAAACAAAAACAAAGCTACCAAGTTACCAACCCTAAACAAAATTACCAATTTTGGTAGAATGTTACCAACTATGGCAACTGAGATTATGAATTGTTTGAGTCTACAACGACGCTTCCAAATTGTGGAAATTTACTTTGAAAAAATAAACCTGATCGCGCGCACTTTTATTAAAGAATTGTGTTTAGTGATAAGTGAATAAAAGGCTACGTCAATAAGCAAAATTGCAGTATTTGGAGCGAGAACAATTTCAGGAAGTTGTTCTGTCACTGGCCACTCGTTCGTGCGATTTAACGCATCTGGATAACTTTTTATGGAGCTATGTAAGGTCATTTGTTAATTGGAAGCCAATATTCAAGCCAACACTTACGCCACAAGTGGTCCAAAATTGAACAGAATGGACCGTGTACTTGTAGCACGGTAGACATATGCCTGAATTCAGATTTTAAAAATAAATGCCATTTAATTATCTATCAGATTATAATAAAAAATTTCATTCCAACCATAGCTTGTCTTGTGTTATCATTTTAAGATCTCGTGCAGCTAAAAAAACATCCAATGCATTAAAATTCACTTTAATACTTATTTGAAATATATATTAATTAACCAATTTTTTAGACTTGAAAAATTTGTTCCATATTCGCCGAAAAAGTTTGTACAGCAATTCTCTGATATCTGGAAACATTAGTTCATTAATTTAATTTTTCAATTATCCAACCTTTGACCAAAATGTTTATATTTTGAAGCATTTTAAATTTTAAAATTGTACTAAAAATGTCATTGGAGTACTTCAGTACTTTTGCAATGGCAATAATACTGAAAAAAGTACAATTGTACCGACTTTATCATCCCTGACGCGGACGCAATTTAGTAAAATGCAGTAAAGTTCATTTGTTGAACCAATATTTCGGAACTCTGTTGTGTGCCTTCTTCAGGGTTTTTTTCTTGAATAAATTTAATATTTTTAAAAAAAAAGATTGAGGTCTCTTAATAAAATAATAATAATAATAAATTTTGTCAAGGTCGAATAAAAGTCTGTTTTTTTTATCTTTCGAATAACATATATGGGGGATTTCATGTCAAGTGACCCAATTTTTAAATCGATGTCTTCCGATTTGGATGAAATTTGCACCAAGGTTAGTTGAATAGTAGTTTAGACACAAATGTCTGAGATAGAGGGGGTCAAAAGTTTGACATTTTGGCCATACAGGTGGTGTTCTTTCTCATCAATGTAACTTTTTACCTTTTTTTGTTTTTTTTTTTAATTTAAAACTTTTTTTTATTCTGTTTTTTAGCGGGAATGTTTTTTTTTCTCAAAAGAAAGTTTATGTCTTTTCCTTTGGGCTTTTTTCAAAAGTGAGTTTTGATTGTTGTTGTTAGGGCCAATTATAATAAACGCAGTAAAAACTTGTAGCGAAAGGGTTAAGTAAATCAATAAAAATTGTTAAAAATAAAACTTAAGTTTGATCAATTTACTGGTCACGCTTTTTTTTCTGTCAAATATATGTAGGGTCTTAATATACCTATGAACTTTTGACTGTCACATAACAATGAATTCTATTGTTAACAGATGTGTCCGAAAGAGAAAAAGGGAAGACAAACTAAACAAACAGAGTTTAAATTAACAGAAACCAAACAGCTGATTCATACTATTCTGCCTTAAGACGCTGCATTACGTTAGGTGAAGGGCACAGCCGAAAATAGCACTATTACTTGCTTAAGGTTAAAATGGAAAAAGAAGTCCATAAAAAATATACATGCACTTATAAAATTATTACAGTAACTGATTGTGGGTTATTAAATTCGTTTTCCGTACTGTTGATGGAGACTTAAAAAGGTAACATACGATTTCAAGAAAATAACTGGTTTATCATCTCGGGATATCGAACACCAGTAACATTTACTGCTTTAGCAGCCTCGTTTACAAAAATTATGGTCTTTAGCCTAAAACCCTGCCAAAATTGACACATAGTGGATGCATTTGTTTTTCTATAAAAACATGTGGGTTCCCCGAAACCCCAAGATTTTGCGATTTATTAAGATGAATCTTGTAATTTTAGTATAAGATGATATCTATTACCCGAAAAATCTAAATTTTTATTCTTTTGAGATATTTTAATTTTACTAAAAACTATATTTTGAGCGCTTCATTTTTACTAACCTAAAAATGCTAAATTGTTTTTTAGGCTTGACAACACTTTCTGCATAAATGGCGGTAATTTTTTTATCTTGCGTTAATTTTTGGCCACCATATATAAAATTTCCTGCTGGAAAAATTAACTGACCACATGAATTTCCTTCAACGCAAAACAAAAAACACTTTGATGATGATTAAGACCAAAAAATCTTGAAACAAACATTTTTAATAATTCCTTATTTAAACAACAAATTGTGTTAAAAAAAACCTCACATATATTTCTGCAACAGTGTTGCCACCTCATGTGTAATTACACATATCATATGTAATTTTTTTTTTCATGTGTATCCCATGTGTAATTGACTCCATGTGTAATTTAAAATTTTAACGGTTTGTAGTACAGATTTTTGTTATTATTTTGTCACAAGACAAAACTTGAAAATTCAATTTAAAGAATGGAAGTGTTAAGAGAGCTTCACTAAAAATGGTTGGATCATTAATCATTTGGCATTTATGTATGTAGCTTTTGCCACAATTTTTTACCTATACTACGAAACATCCCGGGTACATTATCAAAAGCACAATTATAGAAAAAGGGATTCCTTTAAAAAATCTAGTTGGATTTGCACCAGATAAACCTAATGCTATGTTTGGACGGTATAATTCAGATGTTAAGTTGTTAAAGGACGAAAAGCCAAATATTGCTTTAATAAAATGATTGTGCCATCTAATACATTTGGTAGCATCGGAGGCTTGCCTGAACCTTCCAACATATTTGGAAAATTTACTTGGTAATATGTATTCGATCTTGTTTTATTAGAAGTAATGCTCGGCACACATAAGGAGTTTCAACAATATTTTCGTGACAACATGCATTCTTACATTTTGAAAAATTTTAGCTTCATAGTAATTTGGAGCCAGAATACTATTGGACAAAGGTTTTTGAAATACATATAAAATTCCTTGGGAGACAGATAATTTCAAATAGTTATTTTTGTTTTAAGGCCTCGTTTCTCTTACGCAAATGTTGCGGATACGTAAACGTTGCGGTCGACTTGAAATGTTGGTAGCTACTACAAAAACGTAAACGTGTCATATGTTGTTGAGGTGTATGCTCGTACATATGTATGTATGTACTTATGTATATTATTATTTGTTTTGATTTTGCTCACATTCTTGTTCAAAGACATATTGCTAACATTCTTGTTTAAAATCGCCAATACATACCGATATCGACGCTTTTGTAGAAAAAAATAAAATACTTCATACATATCTGTGGCATTTTGACAAAACATCTTAAGTCGTGGTAAGATAGCAAAAAGCTTTAAAAAAAACTCGCTGAAAAAATCATTTTTATCAAATAATAAAAAAACCAAACTTAAAGAAACATTTCGTTTATAATACAAAATTTTAAATATGTAAACAAAAATGTTTATTGAAAGATTAACAACATTTTTTTCAACTTTTTGAATTTGACTTAAGATGTTTTGTCAAAATGCGACAGATATATATTTACATATCCAGCACTAAATCTGCTTTGACAAATTTAATTTTTTATCTAGTTTTGGAGTTATGGACCTTAAAATATTTTTAGCCATTATTAATGTCTCTTTAAATGAAACTTGATATAACCAATATGTGTTAAGCAAAAATTTTAAAAAAAATTTTTTTATTGTAAACTAATTTTAATTTCCTAAAGATGCTAACCAAAGGTTAGCGCAATAATGAGAAAAATAAATAAATATAATATATATTTTTAAAAAAATAACTCAAGCTTAAAAATTTCAAAATAATTAAAAAAAAGAAGGGTCAAATAAAAATAAATAATTAATATAATAAGGATAAGGCGAATATTCGGATTTTTTTCTATTTGCATTGTCCAAAATGTATGCAAATAATTATTTTATAATAAAATCAATAATCGAATCAGCTGTTTTATGTTTTGGCTCATGTGTTTACAGCTTTAAATTAAATTTTTATTTAATTATTTTATAAATTATGATTTTTGCGTTAAAATATTGTTAAAACTTGTGTTGTAAATGTAAATGAAAATTATAGAAAAGAAAATAAGAAGCGGAAATACAGTAAACATACAAATGTGCATATGAAATAAATGCCATCGTTGTATAACTTGCATTTGTTGTTTATATTTGTGTAATTTAATTGTTTTGTAAATATTATATGTTTTGTAAAGCGAATTTATAAATGAATAAAATGTCCATAGAAAAAGTGAGAAAAAGGCTTTTGCAAATTTGCAGCAGCCCGCTGCCGTAAACATGCAAAAATACTATTTTAACTATTTATCAATTTTATTTACTTCCATCTATGGAAATAATCTAACTGTTGGATAAAATAAAATAAAAAATTAAGCTTTTAACAACAATATTTATTTCCAACGAATTAACAAGAGCTGTAAGCTGCTTCTGTTATTTTCAATAAAAACCCGATAACTTTGGTTTCTGTGACACATAAAGCCAACACTAATTTCAGTTCGAACAAAAAACCCATACATCAAATTTCAATTAATGTTTTGATGAGAATCTCATTAATAAAATTTAAAAGTAAACCGCTGGTTAATAAGTTTTGTTGACAACACTGCTTCAAAACAAAAATACAATTCTTAACAGCTGATTCGTAAAAACGGAGAGAAATTTTAATTTTATTAGGTTCATCCGCAACGCAACGTTACGTTTACGTAAGAGCACCTATTTGCACAGTAGTTTGGTAAGGAAAACGGAACAGCTGATTAGCAACGCATACGTTTTCGTAAGAGTAACTAGGCCTTTAGTCTTTTCAATTGCTGCTGCAGAAAGAATATTAAAAATATTAATAACAAAAAAAAATGTATCTCAATGTAAATGTTATGTATCTTACTTTGTTTAATTTTAAGTTATTAATTACTATTAAAAATGGTATGCATTTTTTGTTTTGAATTTTTTGAATAAAAAACTCATTCGTTATTTTTTTTTAACTAAATGAAAAGTTTATAGAAATTATGAAATTCAAAACAAAACTCGTCAGCTTGCAAATAAAAGATAGCATGTGTAATAGGGATGGGCAAGTTGAAAAAATATATCGATATATATCGAATCGATATTTTTTTAAGAGTATCGATATTTATTATTTCAAAACTATCGATATATCGAACGTATTTTGCTGAAACTATTACCAAATTAAAAAATTCAGTATACCTTTGTACAAACATATGTATGAACAAATTAATTATATGTAATTACATTGTTACTTTTTATTGTTTCACTTTATTTAAAAAAATTAATAAAAACAAAAAAATTTAATCAAAACAAAAAATTCAATTATAACAAAAACAAAAGGGAAGAATACAAAAAAAACCATAAGAAAAAAAAAATTAAATTACGAAAAATTTAGATGGAAGTAAATAAGTCATGAAAGTACCAACTTTCCTTAAAATTTGAATTGCACCCCAAAAGTACCAACTGGTTTTAGTCAAACCAGTAATCATCAGATATGGACATCAGTGCCCATGTTCTGTAACTCTCGCGTCGAGAAACTTTTCGATTGAAATGTATGAAATGAAACAAAAATGCCATATATTGAAACAAACAGCTGTTTTTCTCACTAAACTGTGTCTGTAACTTTTTTCGTCGAGTTCTACCTGTCACGTAAAGAAATAACTCGCCAATTTACAGAAAAAGTGTATCTGTAACATTTTTGAGAGAAAAGTTCCCGCTTTGAACTGTCAAATAAATTCACGAATAAAAATGGGGAGAGAAAAAAATTTAACACTACAAAACAATTAAAAATGCAAAATGCAAAGAATAATAATATTTTGTTATTGGCACATTTTTGCATTGTTTAATTTTTTTGCTTTTATAATTTTTATAAAATATACGAATGTTTTCAATGCTCGTTTGCAAACAACAACCATTAGAGTTGCACTTTACATTATTTGGTATAGCCGACGGTAGTGTTTTCGCCGCCGTCGTTAAAAAATTTTTAATATTAGTAAATTTTGGTCGCCGTCAACGATGTGTGTTACTGGCGTTCTCAACGTCTGCAATTTCAAATAGGCTTCAACTGCAATGATATGACATTTATAACGTAACGACGTAATCTCTTTTGCCAGTTCTCGACATGAGTTACAGACACACTTTTTTCTCGCTTTTCGAGAAACGATGGAATATAGTGTTTCACATCTTTTCGATGCGAGAAGTTCTCACTATTGTTACAGAACATGTTTTATGTGCACTCCAGACAATCTGCTTCTTGTATCCGGCACTGCTTCTTATAAATGCCAATTATTTTAGATCTTCATATTTGTTTAAAAAAAACATATGGTGCATGCAATGATTCCAATTCTTAAAAAACGGCTAAAATTTTGGGTTCTTAATGAAGAGTGACTTTAAAAAATATCGAATTCGATAGTCGTATTTCAATATTGATACATCGATACATCGGTATTTAAAATATCGGCGATATATATCGATTATATTTTTTTTAAATATCGATATTTTGATATATCGATATTTTTTGCCCATTCCTAATGTGTAATTTGTATTTTCATGTGTAATTTTGGCATGATCCATGTGTTGGTGGCAACATTGTTCTGCACTTTAAGTGCTTGTATGATTGTTTTTATGTATGTATATCCTTGTTGTGAATGAATTTCTTTGGAATGACTTTCATAATTAAATAAAACCTGTTGCATCGCTTTTTTGAGACAATAAATAATTTATTTATAATGTATTTTTTTTTTGTAAAACAAATTAAAAAGACACAACAATTAACTGTTTTTGCTTTTATAAAACAAAAGCAATTAAATATGCATATAAGTATGTATGTATGTATGTATGTACGTATGGGTTTACAAGTCTAGTAAAAATAATGGAAAATCTGAATTTGTGCACTGTCTGACCTGCATGTTCTTTATTCCAAAGTAGTGTGCTTTTAAAAGCTTTTATTTAATTTACAATGTATGTTTGTAATATGTATGTTTGTTCGGGTGAAATCTTGCAACTCAATTTTGAAGCAGTTCTCTTTAACCGATTGATTTAAATTTTGTATAAACCTTCAGTTTGGATGACAATGCATGGTAACCTGTATGACGTCATTCTAAATCCACTATGGCGGCCACGCACACCATGAACGACTTGTTCTTTTTAATGCCCTTCAACAATGTGGTAACTTAAATCCAATATGGCGGGCACGCAAAACTTGAAGGACTAGTTATATTTAATGCACTTTTACAAAATGGGTATTAAATGAAAGGGCTTGCTAAGAACAACTCGAAAAATAAAGTGGCCACTCTAAATTCAATATTGCCCGCCATGGCGGACTAGTTATTTTTAATGCACTTCTACGATATTGCTCACAGATTACTAAACAGATACATCACGAGACGGAAGATTTTGCGTTTTTTTCTGTCTTTTTCCGAAAGCTGCCCTTTTTCATTTCTCTTTACATCATCTTTTTGCCGCAATACAATGAACACAATGAACTTAAGTTAACAAGTTGAGGTTTATATACAAAACTGTTGTAAAAATTAACTTTTTTGTTTACCACAACACAAGTAAATAATATTAAAGTAAGTAAATAACATTATAAAACAAAACAATAAAACTAAATACATTTTTTTCACAAAACACAACGTTTGTTGAACTAATGCATTTGTTTAACGTGGTTTGTGGTTTGTGTTTTGTTATTTCTGTTTTGATCACGCCATTTGTGTTGATTCTTGCGGCCTGTTTTCACACATTAAAACTTTACTGACAAAAAAACTTTCTGTCTTTCTTCGAAAGCTGCCTTCGCAACTGATTTGGGCCCTTTTCACACGCCACTTTTTACATATCTGTATAGTAATCTGTGATATTGATATCAAATGAAAGGGCTTGCTAAGACTAACTCGAAATATAAAGTGGTCACTCTAAACAAAATATGTGGGACACACACAACATGGCGGAGTAGTTATTTTTAATACACTTCTATAAAATGGGCATTAAATGAAAGGGCTAGCTAAGAATATCTCGAAAAATAAAGTAGTTAGTCTAAATCCAATATTATGGCACAAACAAGATGGCGGACTAGTTATTTTTAATGCACTTTATAATATGCGTATCAACTCGAAAAATAAAGTGATGTCACTGTAGATACAATATAGCCGATTAAGTTTTTAATGCTTGCTGCGAATACGTATTCGAGAAACATGTTAAATTCTTTTTTAAAAAGAAGCTATTATTTAAATGCGCTAAAAAGTAAAAAATAAATTAAAAGTAAAAAACCTTTTTAAAAAACAAGCTTCTATTTGAATGCGCTAAAAAGAAAAACAAAATGATTTGCTTTTAAACTTTTACTATCAACTTATAACGTCATTGCACAATTTATATGATATAAAAGCTAGTCGGGAAATTTAGTAAATTAATAACTTGATTTTAACTATTAAAATTTTCAAACAAGCTTTTATATCATAAAAATGAAAAATGACGTTATAAGTTGATAGTAAAAGTTTTAAAGCAAAAAATATTTTTTTTTCTTTTTAGCGCATTCAAATAAAAGCTTGGTTTTTAAAAAAGTCTTTTACTTTTTATACCCTTCACCGAAGGTAGAAAGGGTATATATAACGTTGTCTTTCCGTTTGTAATTTCTACAATATGGATCCTACACCCTATAAAGTATATATATTCTGGGTCCTTATGAAAAGCGAAGTTCAAATCCGGTTGTCCGTCTGTCTGTTGAAATGGGTTTTCCGAAGCCCCCAGATATGATGGGGACTTGGCTGGGGTATCTTTATGTCAGGTATTCTTATTATAATTTTGCTATTGAAATTCAGCCAGATCGGTCCACAAATGGCTGAGATATGACCAAAAAACCACGACTACCTCTAATTTTTTCCAAAAATCCCTTGTGTTTGTTGTATTTTTATTACTTTTTGCTGTATATCTGGGGAACGGCAAAAGCCAAAGTTTCCAAATTAGGTACACACATTAAGGTTGCCAATACACACCATTCTACAAAATGTGGGCGGGATTGGAGAAGTGGGCGTGGTACCTCCCACACAAAAAAAAATTGTTGGGCTGCCATATGTCCTATGGATATGACTTATATACCGAAATCTCGGAAATTTCTAGTAGAACATATTTTATAAAAAACTCGGAAAAATCGGTTCAGATACAAAAAAGTTATTACCAAAATTGTTTTTTTTTTTAATACCCTCTTTCGGGAATCATAGATCTCCCCGAGTCCAAGCTTTATAACTCAAGTAAATGGCAAATTTCTTCTTAAACACGTCGGTATATAAATCTGTCAAATCGGTTAAAAAATGGCAGAGTTACAACCGAAATACTGAATCCCCAAAAATTACTCTTTTATTATAATTAACTTTGTTAAAATATATGTATAAAAGTATATATAAATGTTAATATATAAATATAACTTAAGTAAATGGTAAAATTCTTCCTATTTAAAAATATCAAATCGGTTAGACAATGGGTAATTTATGAGCAAAATACTCCAAAAATGGGCTAAAAAACATCAACATTTTTATAAAAACCTAAATTTTAGGGCTGCCATATGCCCTATGTATATGACTTATATACCAAAATGTCGGAAATTTGTATGAGTTATAACCGAAATACTGGGGTCTAATCACCGCATACGATATCGAGCAAAATCCATCGAAATTATTTATTTTGGTATCTTGAAACTCGATATCGAATGAAATGTATTGAATTTGAAATAATACCATTCGACATCGAATAACTCGACATTACATTTATCGAGTTTTCATTCGATACGCCAGTGTCTATCGTATGCAGGGGTGATTAGACCCTTAACTTCCCGAAAATTACTCTTTTTATACCCTTCACCGAAGGTAAAAAAGGTATATATGTATAACTGTAATTTCTACAATATTGATCCTACACCCTATAAAGTATATATATTCTGGGCCCTTACGAAAAGCGAAGTTCAAAACCGGTTGTCTCTTATTTAAAAAAAAAATATTTACCAGTTTTATTTAGTTTCTGTCTAATTGCTATGTATTCTGCTCGCACAATGGTGAAGGGTATATAAGATTCGGCACAGCAGAATATAGCACTCTTACTTGTTTTATTTTTAAATTATTTAGAAATTAATTTCTAATTAAAACAATTTTTAATTTAAATAGATAAAATAAGGAAAAATTAGGATGATAAGCATAATGTAATTTTTAAGGCCCTTAATTGCAAAAGTTCGGCTTGCTGACGGATCTTCCTTTGTGCTATTAATATAAAAATAAAGCTGGGAAGGTGAGTGTACTGGTTCTTTTGGATTATACTATAAAATTGCCACCAAAAAATAAGTATTTCAATAAAAACAAAATTAAATGAATTATAAGTAAAAAACGTTTTTAACAAGCTTTTATTTGAATGCGCTAAAAAGAAGAAAAAAAAATGTTTTGCTTTAAAACTTTTACCATCAACTTATAACGTCTTTACACAATTTATATGAGATTTAAGTACGTGTATTTATTTATTAAGTTTGAAAATCTTAATAGGTAAAATCAAGTTTGTTTTCCTGCACAAATTTCGCGACAAGCTTTTATATTATATAAATTGGTTGTCAGCAACCATTAAAAACTTAGTCCGCTATATTGTATCTAGAGTGACGTCACTTTATTTTTCGAGCTTATCTTAGCAAGCACGTTCCATACTTTCAGTTGATACGCTTATTGTAGAAGTGCATTAAAAAGAACTAGTCCGCCATCTTGTTTGTACCGCCATATTGAATTTAGACTGAATACTTTATTTATCGAGTTATTCTTAGCAAGCCCTTTCATTTGATACCCATATTGTGGAAGTGCATTAAAAATAACTAGTCCGCCTATTGCATTTAGAATGACGTCAAACAGTTTACCATGCATTGTCATCCAAACTGAACGTGTATACAAAATTTCATTTTTTTTGAAGATAATTGCTTTAAAATTGAGTTGCAAGATTCCACCCGAAAAAACATACATACATACATTGTAAGTTAAATAAAAGCTTTAAAAAAAACGAATTGTTTAAAACAATAACTTTAAACAAGGAAATAATTTTAACGAAAATCTATTTACAGAAAATAATTTGTATATCAGACAGACACTTTTGGGATTTAGCTGTCGATTCAGAAAATATTTGTTCAAAATTTGCATCTTAATAAGAATTAAATATAATGTTTCTAAAGAAAATATAAATTTAAGTAGAAAGTTGTTCCACTGCTTTACATCTTAAGTCAATAAAATGTTTCAATTAAAAAAGTTTTGAGAAATATTTTTTTTTAATCTACATACACATACATATGTACATGTATTCGTCATATAAAATGTAAAAGGGCCTATCATCATTTAAAAAACATTTTCCCTAGAGATACAAAATTTAACCTTAAGCTTAACTTTTGTGATTATAAAAAAGATTTTTTCAAGTTAGTATGTATCATTATTACATTTTCAATTAATGATATTATCCTGAAACACAATACATAGTTTGCTTTTTGTTTAGTTTTTTATCGCTACTGAAACATTTTATAAAATGATGATAAGCCCTTTTGCATTTTATATGATACTAGCTTAACCCGGTGCGCTTCGCTACACTGCTTTAACCAATTTATCGGTTGAGAGATATTTAATATATGCATCCTATGGAAGGTAGTTCCCCCCTGCGCCTACCCGCTTTATTTTTATTTTCAAAGTGAAGTATACCATAAGAGTGACTTCTACAAAGTTTGAACTTTCTCACTATAACAATTTTTAAGATTTCCGATATTTAACATTGGCGTCCAATGGGGGTTCACTTCCCCCGCTGCTATTTTATTTCAATTTTGGGGTTTAGAAGATCCTACTACCAAAAGTTCAACAAATTGCTTCCATCGGCTCTCAATAATATTTCTATCTATGAGGGGTACTGCTCCTCTGGCTACCCCCCCATTTCTATATTGAAATTTATAGTTTACCATAATAGTAGCTTTAACCACGTTTGAAGACTATCCCTTTAATTGTTCTTCAGTTGAGCGATATTTAATATATGGATCCTATGGGAGGCATTTCCCCTCCTTCGCTTACCCGCTTTATTTCTATTTTCAAAAGTGTAGTATACCATAAGAGTGACTTCTGCAAATTTTGAACATTCTTACTATAACAGTTCTTAAGATATGCGATATTAAACATTGGCGTCCTATGGGGGAAACCACTTCCCACGCTGTTACTTTATTTCAATTTTGGGGCTCAGAAGATCCTACTACCCAAAGTTCAACAAAATGCGTGAAGCGGCTCTTAAGATATGCGATATTTAATATTGGCATCCAATGGGGGGTACCAATTCCCCTGCCGCTCACGTGATGCTACTGTAAAAATGTCAGGAAAATCGGCTCAGTAGTTTAGGAGTCTATAAGCCAACATACAAACAAACAAACATTTTTAATTTTTATATACATAGATGACAAAATAAATTTATGTACGTATTATTTGTATTACAAAAATCACATGATTGTAAATAAACTTAAAGACCTTAGTGATTTTCTAATGAAAAGCGTTAGTAAGGGAGGGCTAATTGAGGGGAATTTTTAAAAAATTTAGAAATTAATTAAGTATAGTATATAAAATGTATAAGAAAATTATTTAGTTTTTATACTTAATTGGTAATAGCGAAGAATGAAAAATAAATTTTACTAGAATTTATAAAAAAAGTACCTTTTTAGAAAAACATTCTTTAAAAAAGAAAAAAGAAAAACTATGTACATTGTAAACTAGTTTCTTTTATTATTTTCATACCACAGTAGTGGAGAGGATATTATGCATTTGTGCTGATGTTTGTAACATCTTAAAATATTGGTCCTAGACCAACCTATTTTAAGCATACCTATCGGCTCAGAATCATTAACTGAGTCGAATTAACGACGTCCTTCCGGCTGGCTGGCTGTCCATGTACTTGTGCGCAAAGTACATGTCGCAATTTTGGCAATAATTTGTTGAAATTTGGAACATACATTAAAACTGTCCACGTTAAAATTGATACTTACATTTTGGTCTGTACAATTAAAATTAGAATTCGGATTTTAACGAAAAATTTAAAAGCAGTTAAACAATAAAGTGTGAACTTATAGAGCAATTCCATATGAAAGCGATCACCTTTTGGACGACCCCTCTCCGATTTTAAAATAAATAGTCTCAATCGATTGCCCAGCAAAAAATAATGTACCTACTTTTTTTTTTTTTTTTATAGTGACTGGTTTAGTGGTGGTGTACACCACTGTCATGTGACAAAATTGAAGAATTCTTCATAAGGGTGAAAGTTGTTTTAAAAAAAAACTACTAAAGCGATCGCAACGAGTGATAGCCCGTTGGAAAGGTATTGAATAAGGCTTTAATTGAAAAATAAAATTTTCCTAATTTTTCTTAGAAATTTACCTTTAAATTTTCCCATGAAAATTAAATTTTCCGATTTTCCACAGAAGCTCCTAAATTTTCCGGCTCATTTTTTTTTTTGGATTCCTCATAATTTTTGCTTTAAGAATCAGCAATAAAAAAATGGGCCCCGACTCCTTGTTTGGACAGGAGAAGAGCATTTAAGAGACCACCTTGTTAAAAATACATTTTAAAAATTATTTTACAGTTAAAAATACATTTATGAAGAAAAAATCTTTCTTATTTTGCTGCTTATACTTAATTACAATATTTATTAAAAATTTCAATTGTCTTGGCATCATTATAAAATTAAAGAAACTTTAAATTTAGCACGTCGGCAGACGAAGAGTACCGCTTTACATTAATAGAAATATCAGAAATATTTGGTATGAAGCAATGAAACTTTTGCGTTCCAGTTATAGTTTTGACATTATTATATCTATTTTGAATTGAATTGAATTGAATTGAAACGCCTATTAGAAAAAGAAAGTTGCGAAGTGAAACATACAGGAAAGAGAAAAAAGGCAAGGTTATGAGTGCAATCGCGGCAATATTTGATGACGGCTCTGATAACGAATGCAGTCAAGCAGATGACGTTGATGACGGCAAACAAATGATTGAGCAGTTGAAAAGAAAATTCAATTTAGCGACCACTTTTCCGGAGAAATATCTCATTTTATCTGTGCTGCCTCAATCATGGTCTATACGCAAGATTTCTGAACAGTTTCAAACATCTTTTTACTTCGCGAGAAGAAGCAAAGAATTAGTTCGACAGAAGGGCATATTGGCAACTCCCACCAAGAAATGTAGCTCAAGGACCCTCAGCGAAGCAACGGTGAAATTGATTCAAGATTTTTACTGCAATGATGACAACAGCCGCGCCTGCCCAGGTACACGTGACTATGTTATCACACGTGAAGATGGAGAAAAAGTACACAAGCAGCGCAGATTATTATTATGTAATCTATCCGAAGCATACCATCAGTTCAATGAGAAATACCCAGCAGAAAAAGTGGGATTTTCTAAGTTTGCCATCCTACGACCAAAAGAATGCGTGCTGGCATTAGACAGGCACGAAACGCATTCAGTCTGCGTTTGCATGTTTCATCAAAACATCAAATTAATTTTCTTTCCATGCAAGAAATTGGAAGTATTTCACGGTGAAATTGAAACATATAGGGACCTCCTGTCGAAGTCGTTGTGCGCATACCCCACGGAAAATTGTCATCTGTCCAAATGCGACAATTGTCCGAAGATTGACGAGCTAGAGCAATATTTGGCGGAAAAGTTTGAACAGCTGTTAATTCAGGAGGTGCATTTCAAACAGTGGATAATTAGCAGCGGCAGATGTTCCCTTGAGACCGTGGTAAAGCAGATTCCGGAATTCATCGAGGAATTCGGATTCAAGTTGAATGAACTGAAGGCGCACCATTTCATATCCGAGATGCAATCGAAATTTCTAAAGGAAAGTAAGGAGAAATTAGCCCAAAATGAATTCATTGTGACAAGCGACTTTGCCGAGAATTACACTTTTCTC
Organism: Pollenia labialis; assembly: GCA_949318255.1. NCBI lineage: Eukaryota > Metazoa > Arthropoda > Insecta > Diptera > Polleniidae > Pollenia > Pollenia labialis. Next base: position 201,754,083 of record OX439139.1, on the reverse strand, counting down.
GTTCAGGATGAAATTCAGGCTTATCACTGGGCAAACGACCAGTGCACGGTGCATCCTTTTTGCATTTATTTCAAAAACGAAGATAACGAACTACAGACCGTAAGCCTTGTTCACGCAAAGAAAAAACATGGTTGTGGTAAACATATTCTAAGAACATCATATTATGATACAATTTATGATTGTAGTCACCATATTAAGATTATTATTGAATCATATTATGACTAAATATACTCGTAATATTACATCATAATATTTTTGCCATAATCATATCGCACCCTAAATACTAAAGGGTCACAACTCAAAATTCTTAAATTTTCAGTAGAGACAAAAAAACGGTTTTCTTTTTATATGTACTCTAATACAACAAAGAAGGATTTAATTGTATATTTTTCGCAAAATACTAGAGAAATTGATCTAAGATTTCTACAGTGCGTAGATATGAGCACTGTGCATCGATTTCTTACAAAAAGTGAAAATTGAAAAATTTTGAGTTGTGACCCTTTAGTATTTAGGGTGCGATATTATTATTATTATTATGCTAATTATACTAAGTTAAGAAGTTATCAAATTATTGTCATGTTAAACATAATAAGCTAATAAGTAATCATTTTATCATCATGTTAATCATAATTAATATAGAAGCAATCATATTATGATACAGCCCCTTTCATAACTGTCATAAAAATATAAAATAAATTTAAAATTTTTTGCATCGATTTTGTATTATGTGGCTTTTTACAATTTTTCTTAATGTTAATCAAACAGCGGAGTTCAATATAAGGCTTGCAAAAGAGCAAATTCAAAATCTGCAATACCTAGCCCATAGTAGGATAAAGAATTGTTTTTCGGCTCTCCTGAAAAATTTGTTTTTAGACACATGCGGTTGCCTATGAAAACCACAGAAATATCGTAACACTTTTATAAAATATAACGAAATCTCTGTGTGTTTTGTTTTTGGATTCTACAAAAAACTACGATATTTTGCATTTGCACTATTAAATCACTAATACGGAATGAACTTCGCTAATATTTTAATTTTTTTAATTTCTTTAAGCATATTTTTTTATGGGAATTTATCTTTAAATTGATTAACCGCTCACATATAAAATAAATGACACAACTGATACAAAATTATTTTACAAATGGCGCTTACATAATATTATCAGAGTAAAAATAGTTTGATTGCATCTTAAACATAATATGATAAATGTATAGAAAGTTATCATGTTTTGGCTATTAAATATCATTATATGGTTGTGAGTAATATAATATGCTTAGAAAGTTATCATAATTTAGTTGTTAGAAAAATAATTATTTTTCGGTTAACAATACTCAAATTAATAATTGCGATAAACATTGATTTGTTTACAGTAACTATAATATTGTTGGTATTAAAGAAAAATAACAATTATTTGTGTACGACAACAATATATTGTTACATTAAACATAGTGTTGTTGCCGTAACCATGCCCAACCATATTTTTTCTCTGCGTGTTGTTGTCGCGGAGAGTTTAGCTCATAATTATGTGTCCGTTTATTTATTTCAAATGAAACTGTTTGAATTCTTAAGATCAAAATTCGATGCAATCGACAAAGTAACGTTTTTCTCAGACGGCGCGGCTTCTCAGTACAAGAATAAAAAAAATTTTTACAATCTTTGCATAATTGAAGAAGAACAAAACTGCAAGGTCGAGTGGCACTTTTTCGCGACGTCCCACGGTAAGGGCCCATGCGATGCGTTAGGGGGAACCCTAAAACGCATGGCGACTAAGGCAAGTTTGCAAAGGCCATATACTGACCAGATCTTAAATGTACAACATTTGTTTACGTGGATTTAAAGCAAGGAAATTGCCATTAACACAGTTTTATGCACTCAAAAAGAACACGATGCCATGGAGCGACGAATTCAAAACAGATATAATAATGTCAAAACTATAACTGGAACGCAAAAGTTTCATTGCTTCATACCAAATATATCTGATATGTCAATTAATGTAAAGCGGTACTCTTCGTCTGCCGACGTGCTAAATTTAAAGTTACTTTAATTTTATAATGATGCCAAGACAATTGAAATTTTTAATAAATATTGTAATTAAGTATAAGCAGCAAAATAAGAAAGATTTTTTCTTCATAAATGTATTTTTAACTGTAAAATAATTTTTAAAATGTATTTTTAACAAGGTGGTCTCTTAAATGCTCTTCTCCTGTCCAAACAAGGAGTCGGGGCCCATTTTTTTATTGCTGATTCTTAAAGCAAAAATTATGAGGAATCCAAAAAAAAAAAATTAGCCGGAAAATTTAGGAGCTTCTGTGGAAAATCGGAAAATTTAATTTTCATGGGAAAATTTAAAGGTAAATTTCTAAGAAAAATTAGGAAAATTTTATTTTTTAATTAAAGCCTGATTCAATACCTTTCCAACGAGCTATCACTCGTTGCGATCGCTTTAGTAGTTTTTTTTTTAAACAACTTTCAATGAGGTCCCTTATGAAGAATTCTTCAATTTTGTCACATGACAGTTGTGTACACCACCACTAAACCAGTCACTATAAAAAAAAAAATATGTAGGCACATTATTTTTTGCTGGGCAATCGATTGAGACTATTTATTTTAAAATCGGAGAGGGGTCGTCCAAAAATTTGCCAATTTTGATCGTTTTCATATGGAATTGCTCTATATGTGATTTTGAATGAAATGTTTAAGTTTTCTTTTTAGCACTTTCATTAAATTCTGTACAGTATCTTGGTTGACTGAATAGTAAGCTCTTCGCCATTTATTTCGGAAATCTCTTTCGTTATTACATTTTTGTTTTGTGCCCTTTAAAGATCTTTTCATAAGTGCCCAATATTTTTCAATCGGACGGAGCTCTGTAGTGCGATTCACTATGCTTTTTAAACCACAATTGTTTCGTTTAAAAATGTTAACAACAAAATTAACCATTTTGCTATTCACTAACACTTTTAACGACATCTGCTGGTGTTAAAAGCCAGCTGTTTCAGTCAGCTGTTATTTTAAACAAAACAAATTGTGGTTTATTAACACCAACATTTTGGTGTGGTTAAATCCGCTTAGAAAAGTGTTTATTTTTCTTTGTACCTGTTTAGTCGATAAATGATATGGCTTTAAGGTATTTATCCTACAATTTATCAACTTCTTATCAAATACCAATTTTCCGTAGAGCTTCTTATTTATTTATCCTATTCTTATCAAATAAAATTAAAAAAATTAATTTAATTAAAATTAAATTAATAAAATAATAAAATAAAATAATTAATATAATAATAAAATTTAGTCATTATTTAAGCACTTTGCACAATATTATTTAAAATTTTTTTATTTTTTTTTTATTCTTCTTTGTTATTTTATCCTATTTTAATGTTTCTCTTGGCAGAGTTGCCACAATATATCAATTTGAATAGAGAGAAATATAAAACTGTTTATCGTGGTTATAAATAAGTTAGTGAATCACATAGCTGGACAGTTAGGAGGATTTGCCTCTTTGGGAACAAAATTTATATTGTTTGAAAAGTACCATTCTAATGTGTTTCTGGAGTAGTGACTTGTCGCCAGTTCTGGCCAAAATAGTACGGGCTCTTTGTGTTGTCTTAAAAATTCCTTTAATTTTTGAGTTTACAGTCCCTTTTACAAAAACTTCTTTACTCCTAAGACCACATGAACAAATAGCCTATTGTTTCGGGAATTTCCTAACTTTTTTTTGCTGAATTTAGCACTGACTCCTCCTCTTTTAAATGCTGTAAAAAACTCCTTCCCAGGCAACTGGTTAAAGTCGGCTTTGCAGTCCATCCATAACAATGCAAATTAATTTTGTCAAATATTGTGTGTAAAGTTTTCTTGCCCTACGTTTGACCACTATTTGTTTACAGTCCGACAGGTCTGGTACTTTTTATAATATTTTTTTACTTCTTGGACATACGATTTTGATGTTCCGGTTTTTTGGCTGTATCTCTTACCGAACAAAATATTGTACCACGGTTTTTGCCAATTTTTTATCACGTGGACCCTTTTTTCTCCACTTCCTTGCTTTATATGAGTAGTATATCCTTTTTACCGTAATAATTGACGTTCCGACTTCTCGAGCCACTTTACGATAACCTGCTGAAGTGTTTTCTAATAATTTGCACAAACTTTTTTCACGTACTTGTGCTTCAGCCGGCGACATTTTTTTATTAATAATCTATTTAGTTAAAGTAAACACGTGTTTTATTTCTAACGGTCCAAAGAACATTTTGACACTTGTTACATAGCCGTAACGCAAAGGGCTGCCAAACTATTTGCATAAATGTGGGTATCAATTTTAACGCGGCCAATCTTTAGGTTCTAATTGGCACAAGGCTGAAACCTATTGAAAATGCGGCGAGACGGTCCATAATTTCACATAGCCCCAATATAAGCGTTTTTCCCGGAAAAGGATCTTTGTGCTCATAAACCATCTATTATGTCGGTATATTGATTAACTTTGGTCCCAACTTATTTTATTATAATCGAAATCATCTTACCAATTCTTATTTTACCAATTGGACCATGTTAAACCAAAGCTCCCATACAAATACTACTACCGAAAATAGCTTTTATTGCCATAACTTTCTTATAAATGTTGGTATTAACATAAACATTGGCAATAATAACTTTTACGATAGCTACTATGCCATGACAAAATTTTGTCCTGGTAGGCATGGCTGCAAGCTTTGACGATTTTGGGGTCTAAAAATAGCACATTGACGATTTATATCCTAAATTTAACAATTTTTCAAATGACAAATTTTAAACTAATTTAATGTATTTTTAAATAAATTCTTGGATACATTCGTTTATTTGTTTGACATTAATTCACAATACAAATATACAAAAAATTGGGATTCTGGTAATAGATCCATTTTCAACCATTTTTTAAGCACTGAAACAGAATTTTTGATGAGTAAAATCGGTGTTCTCAGTTCATGTCGTTCTTTTTTATAATTGATTATAGATGTTATTCGATGTACGTCTCTTATTCTAGATATTTAATATAGCATATTCGGATAAATGACATCCTGAACAATACAAGACATGCAAGGTCATCTGTTGACAAGCTTCAAGAATTTAATTATAAAGGGTGGTTAAATTTTAAGGGCCGATTTTGATTTTGAATAAAACACAAATTATTTAGGAAACTATTGTCATTTCTTTTTATTATGATAATACTGGTATGGTTCAATTATTTATGGAACAAAATATTGGCGAAATAGCCGCGGCGACCTCGGCGGCACACCTCCTTCCGATGGTCAAAATGTTCGATGACGCTGAGGCATAATTGAGGTTATATGCCGTTAATGTGCCAAATTATCTCATTCTTTAGGTCTTGAATTGTTGCTGGCTTATCGACCTACACATTTTCTCTCAAAAAACCCCAAAGAAAGAAGTCCAACGGAGTCAAATCACATGATCTTGGTGGCCAATTGACATCGCATTTCGGGCATTAGAAGTTCTTTATCATCTCATGATAGCGAACACCATTCACAGTAACTGCCTGGCCGGCCTCATTTTGGAAAAATACGGCCCGATCATGCCGCCAGCCCATAAACCGCACTAAACAGTCACTCTTTGTGGGTGCACTGGTTTTTCGAAAATAACTCTTGGATTATCATTCGCCCAAATGCGGCAATTCTACTTATTGACGAATCCTCTGAGATGGACGGCTCTTCAACCACACTATTGCGAACAGCAGCAATATTTTCTGCCGTACGAGCTTTCACATCTCCTACAGACCCGGTTTTTTTAAAATTTTGCACGATTTTTCCGATTGTACGAACATTTGGACGATTAAATTGACCGAATAAATTACAAGTGCACGGTATGCATTTCGATTTGAGCGCTCATTTTTATAATAAGCCTGAATAACTTTAACGCGTTGTTCGATTGAGTATTTTTCCATGGTTCAAATTGAGTTAGTCTGAAATTGAGAAATGTCAAATGAAATGCAAAAAAAAACTTGACGTTCAGGTGTGGTTCACATTCAACATACGCCCTTAACTACCAAAATGTTTTGTAAATATTTTCCAATATTGTATTTTAAAAAAAACGGAATTTTTCATATTTAAAAACATCTTCAAAATTTGCCGATTTTCGACACGTTTTATCTTGCAGCAATGGTTACGTTTTTAAAAGATATTAGAATAACAAAAGACTGAATTTTTCATTTATTTTTAATTAAATAAAATTAAAAAAAACAATTTTTTATAGAAATTTTTTAAGTTTTTAGTGCATATCTTTTTATATTTTAGTGCATATTTTGGATTTTTAGCGCATATTTTAAATTTTTTAGTGCATACGAATCTCATCCCTAATTATAACATACAGTTCAATATTTTCTCATATTTAAAACAATAAAAAAGTTAAGCATTTAGAAAACAAAAGCTACAGATCTAAAAATTCTATTAAAGTATAAAAGCTTTTGATGATTGTAACTTGACTGAGAATACACATTCGAATAATATGAAAATTTGTTTGGAAAAAATTTATTTTTTTTCCTTTTTACAAGTAATACCTACCACGATTTGTTTAACTATCTTATCAAAATGGTTGAAGATGATTAAAAGTCATATATAAAAAAAATTTCCAAGTTAAAAAAAGCTAATTTTCTGCTTAAAATATCGCTATTTGATCACACTTTGGCATAAGACATGAAAAATGGTTTGGTATTGAAGATTATATAAGAACTAGCTGTTAAGCCTATCCCTGCCAGGCAGGAAGAACAACTTCTTTATGGTAAGCCCCAACGTCAGTAATTCTTAGCTTCATTGGTCTTAGGGGCTTCAAAATTAGCTGATATATAAAATAACACAATTTTGCCACACCCCTTTTTCTCTCAATTCTCCGCCCGTAACCCATAAAAAGCTCTGGATAGAAAAAAAGCAACACACAAATAAAGAAGTTATATATAAATAGATTTAAATAAAAAAAAATAAGTAATTTAAGAAAAGAGTACATGTTTTAATGAATAAAAAAAAAAAAATAAATAAATAAAAACCAAACTTCAACGCTTTCTGTGCGGAAACTTTTTTCACAATAGAAGAAAAGTGACACCATATTTTATTATGCCCCACACGGCTGTGAGGTGATATTTTTAATATTTGCAAAAATTGCAAACAGTTATTTATATTATTATTGCCTATATCGCTCCGTTATTGCTACATAGTCATATCTCAAAAAATCTAAAATTTGAAGTTACTTAAGCAAAACTGATCCATCACACCTTCTCTTTATATAAAACAAAAATTTGTATTTTATCTTAAAATGAACCGCAGCTATAGCAAAATATATTTTATTGATTTTGCCAGTATTAGATATTCGCATACATTTTAGCGAATGCGAGTGCGAAGGAAAATGGTAAAACTCAGCGAATAGTATTAGCCCACTAATAAGCTTAGTCTATGTATGTTGGAATGTCTTCCCGGGAGTATGATTTTAAGGTTTAAAATGTAACAAAAAATGAGCTACAATGTATAATTGTTTGTCGTTTACTCTTCCTATATGTATACGGTTTATGTGGAAACGTCAATGGCCCAAATTCCATTGTCTCACTTCGCCCCATACAAATGTCCTCTGAAATCTTGATGTTTTTTTTTTAATAAATCAACTTTCAACAAATTCTATATAACTAATTGCCTTTTTTTGTACGATTGGAGGAAAAGTGGTTGGTTTTTTTAGAAAAACATAAATAAAACGGTCAAAGTACTTCAAAAGTAAAACGGTATTATGAAAATTGTGACGTCTAAATAACTATGGTGGAGGGTATATGAGATTTGACAAAGTCGAATAAAGCATTCTTTCTTGAAGGTCCTTTATTCCTTTAAGAAACCACAGGAAATAATAATAATAATAAAATTGGCCTTTATAACATTTTAGTTTTTTAAAAACTGAATAAAATTTGGCACGGGTATGATATGGAAATGTTACGGTTCAATACCTTTCTTAAATTCAGGGGTAAAAATTGTAAAACTTGCTTTTAAGTTTCGCAGTTAAAATTGTAATTACCAAAAGCCTTTCAGTATATTCTAGTGGTATTAAAGTATTCCGGTTTATTTTTCAGATATATCCTTATTCAGGTGTATAGAATTGTAAATCTTATTATCCAAACAGAAAAAAATACCAACGTTAAATTAACATGGGGCAATGTAGATAGAAAATCATAGAAAATGTCTGCAAAAGTATGGACTTTATTTAAACTTATCATTGTTTCAAATTCAGCCCAATAATGAATAAAAATTCCCCGGGAGTTTTCCCTTTTCCCATTTTTTACAATTGAATTAACATAGGAAAAATGGAAGAAGGGAGAAAACTTACGGGGAATTTTTATTCATAATGTTAAAATAACATTGTTCAATATTAAATCCTGTTTTACTTGTTTTGAGAAGAAACAACAAAAACACAACAAAAATAAAAACATACGTTTTTTATTTGATGTTTAAAATTACCTAGTTATAAAGGAGAAAAATTCCCGAATTATTTTTGTTAAAGTTATCTTGTTGAACACATCAAATTACATCAAAGTATAGTGGTGACAAAAACCAAATCGGGCCATTCTGCTGGTGTCTTTTAATTGTGAGTGCTTCTGAAAACAAAGTGGAAGACGAAGCTTTCTTATGCCATGTTAATACGATGGCTTTTCAGACATATCGGGTTAGAGAAGAAAGAGGTGTTGCGAAACAGACACCAAACGAGTTTTAATGTTTGATAATATGATTTTTCATGTGTTTAATTTGTATGTATTTAAGTAAAACTAAGATTGAATCAATCTCAAATGCGCTTGATACAAGTATTATAAAGTTGATTTTATTCCGATTGTGGTTGAAAAAATCAAAAAAGAAATAAGAAAGAAAAAATTATTATGGTTGATTTATTTACCCGTTTTACACTTTACAGAATGATAAAACACCAACATCATACCCGATATGGCTTATACCAGGGATGATAAATGAATTTTTTTAAATTGTACTTAATTAAGTAAAACTGTACACTGTTTCCCAATACTTTAAGAAATCAAGCTTAAAAGTTTTCGTTTATTTACAGTAACAAGATTGATCAGACTGTAGTATATATTTTGTCTGAATTAAATTCGATGCAATATTCACGAAAAGGCGGTTTCTTCGCTTTGTTTTTATCATATTTTGCTACGAAAAATTCCTTTCCATATTCGCCGACGAATGTTGTGTAGACAATATGTCTTTGGCAATTCTTCTGATATTTGGACATTTTTAAATTGTACTTAAATTGTCATTGGAGCACTTCAGTACTTTTGCAATGCGAATTGTACTGACAAATGTACAATTGTACTGACTTTATCATCCCTGGTTTATACTATAAAAATCTTATGTATAAATTTTACCAAAAAATATAAACTAAATGAGAAGCAACTTGATTTAAGAATTTTATACTTATTTGAAGAAATTCCAGAATGTATTTGCCATTTAGGATTGTTTTGAGTACGTTTTAGTGTTATTCGTACTTGAATTTTTGACTACGTCTCGTACTTAACGTAATCATTATCCCGAGTGTTTTTCTTTCTGTGTATGTAACGTACATTGACATAACCTATCAAAAATAAAAAAAAAATAAATTTTCAATAATAAATTTCTGTATTTTTATCTTTTGTATTATTTATTTGCTATTATAATTTATTTTTATTAAAATTTTATTTAATTTTTGCCGCCACAAACAATTTTGTTTATAAAAAACAGCTGATGTCAGATGCTTTGCCACTTGAAAATTTAACTCGTTCTAAGTCGAAAACGTCATATGTACTGTACACAGAGAAATACCACATGATATTGTTTGGTGGGGTTCAGACGATATGCACAAATTGAACATGTGAAAAAGTGACAATCCAAATGGCAAATACGCATAATGTGAACAAAGCTTTTGACATGAAAGACATCGTGAAAAGACAAAAGGTTTTTACTAGCATCTCCAAAAGAGAATGTATAAAACAGACATCTCTGAGAAAAGACATCGTGTAAATGCCCCCTTAGTAAATTGACGCTATTTAATACTTTGTCATCGTTAAAAATTTCCTTTCATTTCTTTTAAAAGCGCTTTACAAAATTATTTATTAAATTGCTACTTTTTTGTGCATTTTATAAAAAAAAAAAAATCCATTGAGTTGGAGAATACATAAAGATAAATTTCTTCGTTTAAGCAATTTATATAAAAAATTCTTTTAAAGTATTAAATGACTACATTTGTCATATATCTCCATTACACGATTAACTTTAATTTATGCTCATTTAATTCATTTAAGCATTTTATTCTCTATACGAATAAAGTGTTATTTTCAGTACATGCAAACAGTTGTTCTGAGTTATTTAATAAATTTATTATTTTTATCTTCTACTTATGAATTTGTGTAGTTTTGCTGTTTTATTTTTTAATTTTTGTCGTGGAATTAAAAACATATGTATGTATGTTCTTATTGCCCAATGGTGGGAATCCGTCTCTAATTTCACATACATTTTTCTTTTCGGTATAGAATCATTGTAAACTTAAACTACCTTATTAAGTTTGTAATAAGATTAAATTCGCTATAAAGTTATTTAGCAATTTAAATCATTGATCCATATTTGACCATAGCTCCCATTAAAATTTATATTATTGTTCCCTTAAGATGCTATACGAATTATAGTCCCATTACAAGTTGTTATGTCTATCCGCAGCAGCTAATAGCTTTAATTCATGGCAGCTTTTGCTTGAGGACTTCGCTGAATTGCTGACTTGGTTACATCGCCATCAGATTTGATTAGGGTGTGGCCAATACATCTCCATTATCGGTGGAGGATCACAGTTCTGGAAGAAATTTGTTGTTGTGTTGCCTGCCATAAGTTTCGGTTTGAGATAGGTACTTGCAATATTCTTCAAATGGTACAGGTGTTGAAAACAGTGGAGTCAAGTAAAAATACGCTGCCACAATTATAAGTACATATAAGAATTATAAGGTAATTATAGAAATTATTTGGAGATAGAATAGTATCTGAGTGGGTCACATTTTGCCCTTACCTGAAAATCCCTAACAATCGCTTTATCAAGACTTGGACGGTATTATTATCTCTTCATGATTTGCATGCATATAGTAGCGCACATTTAACAAATGAATTAAAGATGCTTATTTTGGTGTTCAGTGATATGTGTGTTGAGTCGTCCAAACGCTTGGTTAGCAACACTGATTTGGTTTTTTATCTATGTCGTCTCCAGATCCCCCTAAAGCTGTTAGCATGATTCCGAGGCAAACCAAATATGCGATATTTTCTTGAGGTTTGTTGCTGGCGAAAAAATCAGAAATACTTGTCGTATTTATTCTTATTATCATTGTTTTCGTGATACTTATCTTAAGCCCTGCTCTTGGTGGTTCCAACCGCCACTCGAGTCAATAACTTTTAATGTTATAACTTTCCTAAGAATATTGTTATTAACATACAATTTAGTAACGATGATTTTTTACATAATAGGGACTACGTCATGGAAAAATTTTGTGCGGCTGGATCCAGAATTGACCATAAGTCCCATATAAACCCCATCTCTAAGAACTAGGGTATTCATTCAATAGGTTAACCGATTAGTAACTACCCGATTTGGTTAATTTCAGTCGATTAAACGATGTTACAAAATTTTTAAATTTTTTGTAGTATTATTACCAAGGCACACATTTTTATGTACAGCACCGTTCGCGTGTTGCCGCATATAAAGAGAAATATTCCAATTTATTTCTTCCCCCACCGCCTTTTACAACATTTTTAAATTTACCAAATATAAAAGCTCACTCGCAGAGAAAAAATATGGTTGGGCATGGTTAGGGAAACAACACTATGTTTAATATAACAATATATTGTTGTCTTACACAAATAATTGTTACTTTTCTTTAATATCAATAACATTATAGTTACTGTAAACATATTAACGTTAATCGCAATTATAAATTTGAGTATTGTTGAACGAAAAATAATTATTTTTCTAACATCTAAATTATGATAACTTTCAAAACATTAATATAATAATATTACTCACAACAATATAATGATATTTATAGCCATAACATGATAACTTTTTATACATTTATCATATTATGTTTAAGATGCAATCAAACCATTTTTACTCTGATAATATTATGTAAGCGCCATTTGTAAAATAATTTTGTATCAGTTGTATCGTTATTTTTATATGTGAGCGGTTAAACAATTTAAAGATAAATTCCCATTAAAAAAATAAGCTTAAAGAATTTAAAAAAATTAAAATATTAGCGGAGTTCATTCGGTTTAGTGATTTAATAGTGCAAATGGAAATTATCGTAGTTTTTTTGTAAAATCCAACAACAAAACACATAGAGATTTCGTTATATTTTATAAAAGTGTTTTGATATTTCTGTTGTTTTCTTGGGCAACTGCGTATGTCTAAAAACAAAATTTTCAGGAGAGCCGAAAATCCATTCTAGATTAAACTATGGGATAGGTATTGTGCACCACGTTAAATAATCGGAATTAATACATCTTTTTTCAAAAGTTTTTAGAAACATGTAAAGAGCAATTAAAATTAGGCAATATGGCATCAACATCTCAAAATCGGAAAAGAAAAAATAAGAAAAAATGGACAAACGCGGTTGCCCATGAAAATCACAGATTTTGGATTTTCTCTTTTGCAAGCCTTATATTGAACTCCGCTATTTGATTTACATTAAGAAAAATTGTAAAAAGCCACAAAATAAAAATCGATGCAAGAAAATTTTAATTTATTTTATATTTTTATGACAGTTATAATATGATTGCTTCTAAATTTATTATGATTAACATGATAATAATATGATTACTTCTTAGCTTATTATGATTAACATGACAATAATATGAATAATTTCTTAGCTTGTTATCATTAACATGATAATAATATGATTGCTTCTTAACTTATTATGATTAACATGATAATAATATGATTGCTTCTTTACTTATTATGATTAACATGACAATAATATGATTGCTTCTTGACTTAGTATAATTAACAGAATAATAATATGATTAAGGGAAAAATATTATGATGTAATATTACGAGTATATTTAGTCATAAAAGGTTTCAATAATAATCATAATATGGTGACTAAAATCATTTATCTTATCATAATATGTTACTCTTAGAATATGTTTACCACAACCATGTTTTTTCTCTGCGTGTGTAGGTTCAAATATTTATGTATGTATCTCACAAGTTACTTCAGTTTACATGATTGTTTTATTTTTGGCTTTTCTTATATTTTTGTGTTTTATTTTATTTTACCTTTTACTTTTGGAGTTATTGTGCCTTACTTACGTTTTTCTTGTTATTTTAATGTATTTTTTTTTATCACTAATTAATGTGTTTAAAACAATTTAAGTGCATATTTTTTCGATTTTTTGCGTATATATTTAATTATTTAGTGCATTAAACGCGATTTTATATGCATAAAAGTCCGAATCCTCATTATAACATATTTTGTTTTTGTTTTTAATTATTTGTTTCGTCTCATATACAAAAGGTATGTGTTTACCGGTGACTAAAATGACCAGGGGGTCGATTCTGGTTCTGTGAAACTGTGAAATGAAAACTTTTTCAGATTTTCATAGAGTTTCTGATTCTTGTTTAGTGAAAAAATGATAAATAAATCCGAATGTTTTCATATGAGAAGAACAATTGGAATGAAACAAATTGTTTTCACATCTTCACAGAAATGTGATTCTTGTTCTGTGTAACAGTGCAAAGAAGTTTCACAAACTTTTCATTTATGTCATATTTTTACACTTTCATTTAAACGGTGAAAAATGACTTTAAATAAATTCTTTAGATGAAAATATGGACATAACTAACGATAAATAAAAATTTAAAGAAATAAAAATAATAATATCCTAAACAGATGCATATTTACAGATTTTTGACTTAACATATTCATATAACGGGTCCGCCATCAAACGTTTTTTTTCAACTAGTGCTTATTTCGTGAATGGTAACACTAAGCTCATGTCTGATTTGACAGATAATTAGTTTTATCTTTTCGCTGAACGAATATGGTTGTGTATAAACAACGCTGGGAAACATGCGTTTTCGCTTCGCTAAGTGGGCCTGCGATCGACTTACAGAAGATTCCGATTTTGCCAAAAAAATCATATTTTCCGATCAAGATCATTTTGATCTTGGAGGATATGTAAACAAGCAAAATTGTCGCATTTAGGGCACAGAAAACCCGCACGCATACATTGAAAAGGCGTTGCACCAAAAACAAGCCACTGTTTGGTGCGGATTTTGGTCCAGAATCATAATTGGGTAATTTTTCTTCGAAAATGGACAAGGAGTGGCCGTTACAGTCAATGGCGATCGTTATCGGGCCATGTTGAACGAATTTTGGTTCACAAAAATTGAAGAGGAGGATATTGGCAACATTTGGTTTCAACAGGACGGCGCTACGGCCACACAGCCGAAGCTACACTTGATGGTTTGCACCCTGTTTTTGAAGATCGCATTATCCGCAGCAGAGCTGATGTCGTTTGGCGACCTCGGAGCTACTATTTGACACCGTTGGACTATTATTTGTGGGGTGTCGTCAAAGATAAGTGTTACGCCGACAAGCCAGAGACAATTGACGCTTAAAAGGACAATATTCGTGAAGCCATTGGTGAAATACAGCTGCACACAATCGATAATGTGCTTAAAAATTGGACCGATCGTGTAGGCTACTGCATGGCCAGCCGAGGAAGCCATTTGAATGAAATTATTTTCCATTATTTACCGGAAGGATTGTACTTTCAGTCCCTGTAGATAAAATACAAAAGATTTCTAACGAAAAACGTTAATAAAGTTTTCTAACTTTGGCTCATTCCGAATTTCTTGCGGTATTCAATTAAAACCAATAATCCTTACATTTTTTAAATTAATTATATTTTTTGTGGATTTGTATAATTTTACAGTTGATTAAATGACAAAGTAGACATGTAATTACCATCGGCGGTGAAGAATTTAGGTTTAGCGACGGCTTAAAGTAAATTTAGAGCCGCCTACAATGTTTTCATGTTTTATTATTAATAAGTTAATCTTTAGTTGGCCTTTTATTTGTTACCATTTTTTGGGCTTATTGTTGATTTATTTAACTTGCAAGTTATGTATGATTGGGTGAATCCTTGCAACTCAATTTAATGCAGATATCTTCAATTGATTGAGCTGAAATTTTGTACACAAGTTCAGTTTTGATAACAATGCATTGTTGACTATGTGACGTCATTCTAAATCCAACATAGCGACACAGCCAAGATGGCGGTCTAGCTATTTTCAATGCACTCCTAGAATATGTGTATCAAATGAAAAGGCTTCCTAAGAATAACTCGAAAAATAAAGTGTCGTCACACCAAATCCAATATGGTGGGCTTCTGAATCAATATGGGTTTTCAAATGAAAGGACTTACTGAGAATACAAATACGATTTAAAAATAAATTACAGGAAAAAAGCCTTTCAAAAAAGGTTTTATTTTAATGCGCCTAAAAACGAATTAAGACTAAAAAAATCTTTTTACAAAACAAGATTTTATTTAAATGCGCTAAAACGAAAAAAATTTACTTTTACTTTAAAAATTTACTAGCATCTAATATAGTCATTACCTACTTTATGAGTCATTGTCCGTATTTGCAATTTTTGTTGCAGAAATTCTTGATTTTATTGGTGATATGAGTGTACCACTCTTAAATTTTCTCACCCCTCTCACCAATAAACTCAGAAATGCTGCAACAAAAATTGCAAGTCTTGACCGGCACTATGATATAGAAGCATGTGCAAACTATGTAAAAACTTGTCGCGAAATTTGCTTGTGCATTTTGGGGAAATCGCGCGGGCAATATGTTTGACCAAAAACTTATTTGTCAACTCATTGATTGATCGATTTTACATTTTTAAGACTGCTCTTGTTTTTTAATTAAACCGTTTTTCAGTTAAAAAATAATGTAAATTTTTTTTTCTTTACTATTTTTTGTGCGCACTTGGACAGAACATTGGCGCTTACCTCTTTCAGATGCAAAATCGAACATGAAAAAACCCAAACGCAACAAATTCGCAGAAAATTATGGAATTTTCGGTTCTCTCATTTATTTTAAGTTGAAAATATTTACCATGTTTGTATGAATATAAAAAAAACAACAATTCTTTTACAAAAAAAAAATTTTTATTGTATAAAACAAGGAGACATAAAAATTCGTTTTTTTTCCGTAAATAAACTCGAAGAACACAACGCACAATAAGAATTTTAATTCACCACCTACAAATGTGAACAAACAATTATACATACATATGCACATTACAGCGACTCAAGTTGTATGGAAGCAAAATTCGTGCTCGATGTTTTAAATATTTCGGCTCCAGCTTTGACCTCTCGTGAGCTGGACCATTTTGAAAAAGGGTCTATTTTTGCATGTTTTGTTAATTTAGGATTCTGTTTCCTTACCAACTTATCGCTGGCTTAACATGTAAAGGCTCTAAGTCCACTTTTTTAAAAAATTTAGATTTTAATGCAGTTATGTGCAATAAGTAAAAATACATTGTTTACAAAGAAAAAATGACAGTTATCTCATTTTTGTTGTTGTTTTGTAGTGATGAGCAAAAGCGCTAAGTCCAATTTATCACAAAAAAAGCTCTAAGTCCCAATTAAAAGTACAGTTTAACCATTTCGCTCAAATTGTTCCATCACATGTATTTGGATTGATTTTTCTCTATTCTGTAAAAATTTTCAAATATGGACTTACATTACATTTTTAATGCATTGTTCAAGTTTTGGTGAACAGTGCATATATAAAGTAATAGACAAATTTACCAATGCGAAGCTGTATTAAGATAAATGGCAAACTGTCAAAAATTTTACTAAAGTTATCGATAAAAAATAAAGTTATGTCAAAAAAAAAAATGTAAAATTGTTCAACTTAAAATTGACATTTCAAGCATGAAATATTAAAAGTGTTGCTGAATCAGCGGCTTATGGGTATATTCAGCGATTAACCGCTTTTTGTTTTTAGGTTTCTCATAAACAAAAAGTTGACAACATTTAATAAAAGTTGTTTCAACTGTATGTTTTTGTTGATACTTTTTAAACTAAGATTTATAATAGGGATGGGCAAGTTGAAAAAATATATCGATATATATCGAATCGATATTTTTTTAGAGTATCGATATTTATTATTTCAAAAATATCGATATATCGAACGTATTTTGCTGAAACTATTACCAAATTAAAAAATTCGGTATATCTTTGCACAAACATATGTATGAACAAATTAATTATGTATATGTTATTACATTGTTACTTTTTATTGTTTCATTTTATTTAAAAAAAATTAAAAAAAAACAAAAAAATTTAATCAAAACAAAAAATTCAATTATAACAAAAACAAAAGGGAAGAATACAAAAAACCATAAGAAAAAAAAATAAATTACGAAAAATTTAAATGGAAGTAAATAAGTCATGGAAGTACCAACTCTCCTTAAAATTTGAATTGCACCCCAAAAGTACCAACTGGCTTTAGTCAAACCAGCAATCATCAGATATGGACATCAGAAGCACTCTCTGTTTTATGTGCACTCCAGACAATCTGCTTCTTGTATCCGGCACTGCTTCTTATAAATGCCATTTATTTTAGATCTTCTGTAGTATATTTAATTAACATGAATTTGGGGCTACTTTTAAGCCATATGGTAGACTCGTGAAGCGAAATGAACCATTATCGGTTGAGAATGACGTGATATCTCGCGATTTTTCATCCAACCCTATTTGATGAAACCCAGATGTTAAATCCAGACAGCAAAAAAATTTTGCTCTACCCAGTTGGTCTAGAATATCTTCAATCCTGGGTAAAGGAAACTTGTCCGCTATTAATTTTTTATTTAATTGCCGATAATCCACCACTAAACGCCAACGTTTTTCAGGATTATTTGGCAATGATTTTTTCGGTACAAGCATAATCGGACTATTATAATTAGACGCTGACGGTTCCACAATTCCATCTTGTTGAAGTTTTTCAACTTGTCTAATTATTTCGGACTTTTGTGAATGTGGCGTGCGATAATTTTTAATGTATACACCATTTTCGTCAGACAATCTTAATTTTTGTGTGTAAAATTTATTTGTAGTTATTTTGTCACTTTCTAACGCAAAAATATCAATATATTTCGAAAATAATAGTGATAATTCGGACTTAACCATTTCGGGACAATTTTTCCTTAACTTTTCTAAAATGGTTTGTTCTCTAATTTTGTCAGTGCTCTGGGTACCAATAATTTCATATTCAGATAAATTTTCACGTTTTATTGATACATTATTTAAAAACTTATTTTCTGGGCTTGTGTTAACAAATCTCACATATGGAAAGTTTTTAGATACAATGCATCCAGCGACATACACTCCGTCTTGTATAGTTTGATTTGGGATTACTAAATCAGTAGCTTCGCTATTGAATTTTATAGGTCTGAATACCTCTGATCGAGCTGGTAACGTAATTGAGTCATCATTTATACTTTCAAGTAGTGGTATATTTATGGAATAATTTAAATTATGTGGTCTCAAAGAAATTAAATTTGAATTTGTTTCCTGTCCGTATTGTATAGTGGCATTGTATCTTTTTAAAAAGTCTAAACCCAATATACCATGAAATGGTATTGGAAATGTATCTGAAACAACATGAAATTTGTGTGGAATCAAAAAGTTTTTGACTCTAAGGTCAATATGTATTGTACCTATGGATTTTATATTTCCTTCTCCTATGCCTGTTATTCGAATTATATTTTGGGAGTTGAATCTTAAAGATTTTATTTCATTCAGTTTGATTAGTGAGACATCCGCTCCGGTGTCCACTAGAAATGTATTTGAATCAGAATTAGTTGAAATTGAAAGTTTAATAAAGCTACTTAAATTGAGATTTAAGTGAAATATCGATTTATTACTCATTATCTGTCCTTCTAACTTTGGCCCCCCATATCTTGAGGGGGAATCTCGTTTCCCGAGACTCCTTGAGTCATTCTCACACGTCCCCCGTTTCGTGAATGGTGTGCCTGATTTCTATTATGGTTATTCCCGCGTCGCCAACTATTATTATTGTTAAAATTATTATTATTATTTGAACCATTAAAATGATTATTTCGACGCCAGGAATTACCATTTCCCCGGTAGTTATTAAATCGGTTTTCATGATTTTGCCTTGAAGACCCAGGGCGCTTAAAGTAAAACACTGATGAATTTGCGGTAATCGCTTCAGTGCTAGCTTCTATAAATTTCGAAACAACTTCATTCAATGAAGCAAAGTTTCCTGTTTTCATTATCAATTTAACTTCCTCATTTGCTGCATTTTTAGAAATCGCTTTAGTGACATTTTGTTTTATTAATTTCTCAGAGATATTATATGGGTAGCCCTCTCGTATGTAGGCTCCAAATAATTTTTTTGTGATTTGCTGAATTTCCTCAGCGTATGAAGTGGCTGACTTCGACTGTTGTTTTATATTCATTAATTTTGAACATAAAACCTCAGACGATTCACCCTGAATATTAGATTCTAGTTTACTCCTTATAGCCACTATCGAATCCTCATTTGTAATTAGGTTCCTAGCTTGTCCTTTAAGTTTAGTCTTAATTACTCCTATCGCTATTTCCTCATGCGTATCCTTTATTTTTTCAACAATTGTTAACGCATCCAAAAAACTCTGGAGTTCGTCTACATTTCCGTCAAAAGTGGGGACAATCTTCGTTGTCTTATCTATTACTTCGTCCTCTGAACGCGTCATTGTGGTTGGTTGTATTTCTTTGTCTTCCTCAAAATCTTCTTGCTCGCTATCGTCCGATTCAATGATTTTCTTATCACCCTCGCAACTTAGGGTAAGAGGAACTTTAATATGAATATTATGCTAATGAAAAATTTTTAAAAATTTATCCCTTAATTTGAAAAATATCTTATCAGCCTGTTCCTTATGTTGTGTGGAATATCTATCATATTGTCTGTTTAAGATTTCTCTAATATTGTTAAATGACTCTATTAAAATAGTAATATGCTTGTTTAAGGTTTCCGATTGTATCGGTCTATTTTGGTTAAGGCATTTATAAGATTGTTTAAACTTGATTTCTAAGGGTTCTATACTACTAATAATGGTTTCCCATTGCATACCTTAAAATAATACGTTTTTTTTTTTATTATTATATTAATATTTTATTGATACTTATCAAATTTATCCAGCATCCAGCATTCAGGACATTCCCTATACATGTCATAAAAAGTATCGATGCACACAAGGTGAAAAATATGTTTGCAGTTCACTAACATCAGGATTTCATGATAAGGTGTGATGTAGCCACAACACACTTGACAAATTTTATCGGATTTGGCTGATTTTTTGCTTCCCATTTTTCTGGCTTTCCTTTGTTGTCTTCTAATATCTTCTTATATCTGTTGTTGTTACCATTGTTCTTTAAGGATTTGAATTCTTATGTTTTTATATCTGCTGTTGTGGGGCGTTGTTACTATTGTTTTTTAAGGCTTTGCACATTATTTTTATCACATAGATAACACCTATTATTACCACAACCACTATTGAGAAAATTTCCACGTAACTCATGCTATTGTTTTTTATTGATTCATTTGTAACAGGTTGTTGTATATTTCGGCGTAGTATCTGCACCAGTTCTTTATTTTCATTTTCCTCTGTGGACTTTCCCACTTCATAATTGTCCACCATACCACTACTCGTAGCAGGTTATGAAGTGGGAAAGTCCACAGAGGAAAATGAAAATAAAGAACTGGTGCAGATACTACGCCGAAATTTTTTAAAAAAAAAATTTTTTTTTTTTGAAACTTATAGAACTATTAAGTTTTTCTCACTTTTTATTTTACAAATATCTTTTGTCTGTGTTTATAAAAGCCGAAATTAAAAAAAACACATTTTTACCGAATCACCACTGTTCACAAAAACTTAAAAAAAAAACTGTCACGGTCGCCATGTAGTATATTTAATTAACAAGACGTGGCATAGCCCTCAGTTACAACTTAAAACTGAACTCTTTTATTGATTTCTTTTACTTAATATATATAGTAACATAAAATAACAATTACAATAATATTCTTATTATTCTTATTACAATAGAATTAGGGTAAGTGAAAATACTCAGTTAGCAATTAAATGTAATGTTAGTAACTTTAAGTCTTTGAACTTAAAGTGTGTTATTCTTTGTTTGAATGTTTCTTACAGTGACTAAATTGTATGATCATATTTCAGACAATTATATTTTAAGTAGGTCACAGAAACATTACTCATTTGGACTTTAAATGTTTCTTGAAGTGACTACATTGTATGATCGTATTTCAGAACATTGGTGAATTATATTTTAAGTAGGTCACAGAAACATTACTCATTTATTTCACTACACTTCATATTTGTTTAAAAAAACATATGATGCATGCAATGATTCCAATTCTTAAAAAACATATCGTTTGAAAAACGGCTAAAATTTTGAGTTCTTAATGAAGACTGACCTTAAAAATATCGATACATCGATATATCGGTATTTAAAATATCGGCGATGTATATCGATTAAATTTTTTTTAAATATCGATATTTTGATATATCGATATTTTTTGCCCATTCCTATTTATAATGCCTTTTTGTGGTGTTTTTTAAGAACATAAATAAAATAAATTTCAACTAAAAAATCTTTTAGTACAATTAGGGTCAATTTTTAAAGGTCGTTGGTACAATTTTAAAAATTCTCAACGCCATCCCTGAAACAAAACCATACCAAGAGAAAAAAAACTAAAAAACTTTGTTTACATTTTTTATAGTTTGCTCTTTGTAGCATTTACTGTTTCTTTCTATTAATTCTATATCAATTAGGCCCGTTTTCACAACTTACAGATAGCTTAAAGTAGACTTTAACCGGCCTTATAAAAAGTGTTCCATTATTAAAATATTACTTTAACCTAAAGTGAGCGATAAAGTAAATTAAAGTCCATCCTACCTGGTAGGTAAAAGTAAAGTTGTAAAAATGGAACTCTTTTTATACACCCAATAAAATCCTACCTTTAGCTATCGGTAAGTTGTGAAAACGGGCCTTAATGAATAAAAAATGTAGTGTCATAAGGGCTTAAGAGCATGTACCTCATCATATAGATCTGCACAAAGCAATTATATTGAATATATTACGAAAAAGAAATTATATATCACTGCTAATATAATAAGAATAGACAACTTTTATAATAAATTTAATACGGAATAATGTTTTAAGATGCACACAATGCTTAGAAAATAACCTGATAACGGCTCCATATTTAACAAATGAAACGTATATAATTAAAATTCTACCAAAAGGTTTCATACCACCCGAAGCATTTCTTTATTTAGATAAAAATAGATTTATACAAAATGAAAACAGCTCACCAATTTTTTATCATAATTATAGAAGAGCGACTACAAAGGCAATCGACTGCAATTTTAATAATTTAAGCATAAAATATGATACAACCATATCTTCTAAAGATTTATGGTTGTAAAGAAAAAGTAACCAAAAAGTAACTAAAAAATTTTGGTGGTTAACGAATGATTAATATAATCTTCCTTTTTTTAACCCTTGACAAAACACCCTCATAATTAAATAAGCAATGTTTTTTTAACATTTTTCATTGCAAAAAGTAAATTATATACGTTTAATTTGTAAATCTTAAATATATAGAGCAATTCCATATGAAAGCGATCACCTTTTGGACGACCCCTCTCCGATTTTAAAATAAATAGACTCAATCGATTGCCCAGCAAAAAATAATTTACCCATATTTTATTTTTTTTTTTATAGTGACTGGTTTAGTGGTGGTGTACACCACTGTCATGTGACAAAATTGAAGAATTCTTCATAAGGGACCTCATTGAAAGTTGTTTAAAAAAAAACTACTAAAGCGATCGCAACGAGTGATAGCTCGTTGGAAAGGTATTGAATCAGGCTTTAATTGAAAAGTAAAATTTTCCTAACTTTTCTTAGAAATTTACCTTTAAATTTTCCCATGAAAATTAAATTTTCCGATTTTCCACAGAAGCTCCTAAATTTTCCGGCTATTTTTTTTTTTTGGATTCCTCATAATTTTTGCTTTAAGAATCAGCAATAAAAAAATGGGCCCCGACTCCTTGTTTGGACAGGAGAAGAGCATTTAAGAGACCACCTTGTTAAAAATACATTTTAAAAATTATTTTACAGTTAAAAATACATTTATGAAGAAAAAATCTTTCTTATTTTGCTGCTTATACTTAATTACAATATTTATTAAAAATGTAATGTCACACCAAACCCGACTGAGGCTACAGGTCATAAAATGTTTTGTAAATTTTTTAAATTACCAGGTAATAAATATTTCGCCTAAAATGACACGTGCAGAAACAAGTCATAAAACACGGATTTTCCATAAATATGGCCAAATATTTATTACCTGGTAATTTAAAAAATTTGTAAAACATTTTATGACCTGTGGTCGGCTTATTGGCAGTAACCAATTAGGTCCCTCTTTATAAAACATTTTATGACCAGTAGTTCACGCAAATTTTCCTATTAAAGAAAAGCAAATATCGCTTATTTTTTTTACCTATTTTTTACCAAAAAATAAATATAAATACTTCACACACTCCGAGTCAAATTTCAGTTGAATACTAAACGTGAAAGTGTTAAAGTGTTTTTTTTTTGTAAAGTAAAGAGTGAAGCTGTAAAGACAATTTAAAGTAAAATGAATAAATTTTGCTGCAATCCGTTTAACAAGAGTGGACATCGTTCGAAAAAGATAAAAGTATTAAAATTAACTGGTGTTTCGAAGCGATACATGAATGAATTATATATACAATACGGTGAAGAAGCAGAATTCATTTGCCCCAAGTGTAAAATCGATTTGTCTCAACAAGCAAATGCATTGAAACAAATGCAGCCACAATCCGAGAGTGAAATGACAAGTGAACAAAATGTTTCATCTGATAGTGAGGCAGACATTCCGATGGTCAATATGTCTTTGAGTCCTTTGAATGAGGCTATTACCACTTTAGGTGAAACGCCTATTAGAAAAAGAAAGTTGCGAAGTGAAACATACAGGAAAGAGAAAAAAGGCAAGGTTATGAGTGCAATCGCGACAATATTTGATGAAGGCTCTGATAACGAATGCAGTCAAGCAGATGACGTTGATGACGGCAAACAAATGATTGAGCAGTTGAAAAGAAACTTCAATTTAGCGACCACTTTTCCGGAGAAATATCTCATTTTATCTGTGCTGCCTCAATCATGGTCTATACGCAAGATTTCTGAACAGTTTCAAACATCTTTTTACATCGCGAGAAGAAGCAAAGAATTAGTTCGACAGAAGGGCATATTGGCAACTCCCACCAAGAAATGTGGCTCAAGGACCCTCATCGAAGCAACGGTGAAATTGATTCAAGATTTTTACTGCAATGATGACAACAGCCGCGCCTGCCCAGGTACACGTGACTATGTTATCACACGTGAAGATGGAGAAAAAGTACACAAGCAGCGCAGATTATTATTATGTAATCTATCCGAAGCATACCATCAGTTCAATGAGAAATACCCAGCAGAAAAAGTGGGATTTTCTAAGTTTGCCATCCTACGACCAAAAGAATGCGTGCTGGCATTAGACAGGCACGAAACGCATTCAGTCTGCGTTTGCATGTTTCATCAAAACATCAAATTAATTTTCTTTCCATGCAAGAAATTGGAAGTATTTCACGGTGAAATTGAAACATATAGGGACCTCCTGTCGAAGTCGTTGTGCGCATACCCCACGGAAAATTGTCATCTGTCCAAATGCGACAATTGTCCGAAGATTGACGAGCTAGAGCAATATTTGGCGGAAAAGTTTGAACAGCTGTTATTTCAGGAGGTGCATTTCAAACAGTGGATAATTAGCAGCGGCAGATGTTCTCTTGAGACCGTGGTAAAGCAGATTCCGGAATTCATCGAGGAATTCGGATTCAAGTTGAATGAACTGAAGGCGCACCATTTCATATCCGAGATGCAATCGAAATTTCTAAAGGAAAGTAAGGAGAAATTAGCCCAAAATGAATTCATTGTGACAAGCGACTTTGCCGAGAATTACACTTTTCTCGTTCAGGATGAAATTCAGGCTTATCACTGGGCAAACGACCAGTGCACGGTGCATCCTTTTTGCATTTATTTCAAAAACGAAGATAACGAACTACAGACCGTAAGCCTTGTTGTTGTCGCGGAGAGTTTAGCTCATAATTATGTGTCCGTTTATTTATTTCAAATGAAACTGTTTGAATTCTTAAGATCAAAATTCGATGCAATCGACAAAGTAACGTTTTTCTCAGACGGCGCGGCTTCTCAGTACAAGAATAAAAAAAATTTTTACAATCTTTGCATAATTGAAGAAGAACAAAACTGCAAGGTCGAGTGGCACTTTTTCGCGACGTCCCACGGTAAGGGCCCATGCGATGCGTTAGGGGGAACTCTAAAACGCATGGCGACTAAGGCAAGTTTGCAAAGGCCATATATTGACCAGATCTTAAATGTACAACATTTGTTTTCGTGTATTCAAAGCAAGGAAATTGCCATTAACACAGTTTTATGCACTCAAAAAGAATACGATGCCATGGAGCGACGAATTCAAAACAGATATAATAATGTCAAAACTATAACTGGAACGCATTTTCATTGCTTCATACCAAATATATCTGATATGTCAATTAATGTAAAGCGGTACTCTTCGTCTGCCGACGTGCTAAATTTAAAGTTTCTTTAATTTTATAATGATGCCAAGACAATTGAAATTTTTAATAAATATTGTAATTAAGTATAAGCAGCAAAATAAGAAAGATTTTTTCTTCATAAATGTATTTTTAACTGTAAAATAATTTTTAAAATGTATTTTTAACAAGGTGGTCTCTTAAATGCTATTCTCCTGTCCAAACAAGGAGTAGGGGCCCATTTTTTTATTGCTGATTCTTAAAGCAAAAATTATGAGGAATCCAAAAAAGAAAAAATTAGCCGGAAAATTTAGGAGCTTCTGTGGAAAATCGGAAAATTTAATTTTCATGGGAAAATTTAAAGGTAAATTTCTAAGAAAAGTTAGGAAAATTTTATTTTTCAATTAAAGCCTGATTCAATACCTTTCCAACGAGCTATCACTCGTTACGATCGCTTTAGGAGTTTTTTTTTAAAACAACTGAGGTCCCTTATGAAGATTTCTTCAATTTTGTCACATGACAGTGGTGTACACCACCACTAAACCAGTCACTATAAAAAAAAAAAAAAAAAATATGGGTACATTATTTTTTGCTGGGCAATCGATTGAGACTATTTATTTTAAAATCGGAGAGGGGTCGTCCAAAAATTTGCCAATTTTGATCGTTTTCATATGGAATTGCTCTATAACAAATAATTCTTTGAAAAAACAAATATTGTTATGGTAACAATACTAGTGAGCCCTAATAAAAGCCACTGTATATTCTAATCCTTATATTATTAACTATTGTTCTATTTTTGCCTTCAATAAGCGAGAGAAAAAGAAAAAAAAATGATCTAACAGTTTATTTTTTAATTAATACATAATTGGGGGATTCACTAGGTGTGCTATCAAGTCATATCGTCATAATATCCTAAATAATATATTACAATTGTTTAAAATTAATGTTGTTGTGTTTCAAACAATATAACAATTTTATTGCTGTGTTCATTGATACGTCATAACTGTACAGTAGAAATCAAAATTTTAAGCGGTAGCCCACAGCAGTCATATATATTTCTTGTAATTATTTTAAGACCTATGACTTTACAACGTTATGACTACCTTGTTAATACCCCAAATATGTATGTATGTATGTTTTACATATTTATGAAACTTTCTCGTTTGCTCCTTTTAGTTCAAGATTTGTTATTCTTTTATACTAGTTTTTTTTTAACTAAAAAACTAATAATAAATATAAAATATAATAAAAACAATAGAAAATTTATGCATTTTTATTTGTTGAAATTAATTAACTTATAAAAAACTTTATTTATCGGTTAATCTCGGTTAATTAATCGAGGGGTTAACCGATTAAAGCAAAAGCCGGATTAAATGAATGCCGTTCTAAGAACACAAACCTTAACTTGATAACATCATTTCGTTTTGACGGGCCCATTATGGCCCAGTGCACACACGCGAAATGTTGACTGCAAATAATGTGGTGTAGGGTATCAAATGATCGGGCTTGACCGACTACACTCTCTTATTTGATATTGTGATATATTTTTTTTTTTTTTGTAAATGAATACGAAAATCAAACAAATAGACAGGCAAACAGAAAGAAAGACAAAACCAAATTAAAAGCAATGAAAACAGACAAGTAACCAACCGTAGCTGACAATTAAGTTAACGAAATTGAAACTGAAATTTTATTTGCATACTTTTTTCTTGCTATGTAGATTCTTTTTGTATTTCAATCTTGCTTTAATAGATGCAAATGTAAATTTAAGTGTAGAAGTTCTTTTAAATTGTCTGCGGGTTGAAAGAATTCAATTAGTAAAGTGAGATTAATATCTACGTACATATTTTGCCAAACAATGCATGTTTTTTATTGAATCAAACACAAAGAAATATTTAATTTAACCCTTAACAACCCAGTATGCTTTTGTAACGTAACTGACCAGTAGTGTCCAACGGACTCATTAAAGCAATTTATGATACTAAAAGAAAAACAAAGACAGTAAACATTAGACAAAAGTTTTATTTATATGTATTATATACTTACATAGGTATTTTGTTTTTTTTAACTTGAATTAGTTATTTTTTAAGCAATCATTACAAATAATGAGTGCTATTTTTGTCAAGCTAATAGAGCATACATTTCTTCAATGTTATTAAAATTCAATTTTTTATTACAATATTTGTTTTTTACAGAGTGTTCAGAACAGACATTCCGTTTGCATTTCTCGCAGCGCTGTTTGAAGGTCAACTGTGACAACACTTCTTTCGTTTTGAATCATGTTCAGATGATTGACCAGCTCAATATATTTTAATAAACAAGATATTAATGTGTCTATTGAACACTTGTGGGTTGATGCGCTACTTTTTTAGTTTTTTGATAATAATTAATAAACTATTTATGCTACAAATATTCTGATTGCGCATTTCTATTCTCAAGACCATCGGGGTAGAATAGGTAAAACGGCGTTTCTCGAAAATATATACTTCAGCTTTTATAAGCAATGGAATTCAAAAATGTGTCCGCGAGACACTTGTGGGTTGTTAAGGGTTAAAGTGTAAGTATGTTGGTGTTTTGTACATAATATTTGTATAAACTTTTATATTTTACTTAATTGATTTTGCCATAAAAAAGTGCTTTAAAACAGTGTTCGAAAATAAACACCTAATATGGCTCCTAAGTGTTCGGTTCGGTAGATTTGTAAAAAACACAAACGCTAATAGTGTTTGTGTAAAAAAACGTTTTCCTGTTTGTCAGCTTTCGAACACAACAATAATACTGTTTTTATCCAACTCAACAAAAGATGAAAACATTTAACTCAGTTCGGGTTTTTTTAGCCACAAATAATTTTACAGAAACAAAATATTTACACAATTAACACACAAGCTGTTCGTGCTGCGGTCGTTGCTAAAATTTTTTGTTTGTTCATTTCGTTATCAATGTTAAAAAAGAAACATTATAAAACATTAAAATATAACGTTTGTCACAGTATCACTACAATTGTTCTGTTTTTTTAACGAAGAACAGAACACTATGTAATACTTGGCTCTTTCTTGAAAATAGTTACGAACGATATTAAAGGTTGTGTTCGTCTACACAATCACTAAAAAAAATATATATCGTTCTTGGTTGTCTGAGCCAAACGCTAAATAATGTACTGTTTATTTTTGAACACTGCTTTAAAATGTAGTTTAACGTACCCGTTTGGCATAATATGTAACTATTTTAAATGCGGAAAGAAGCTATACATTTTGATTTTCCTGTTCTTATGTACGCCGCACATAAGCGCCTTGTGTTAAAACCCGTGGCAAAAATACAAAATTTAATGATTTGATTTGAAAGCAATTCTGGAGTATAATCATGATATGGATGGTTTATACTTTCACGACAATCTCTCTCTTTCACAAGTTTATATTCGACCTGAAGTCAATGTACAGTGGGTTTACGTTGAGGATTTTAACATGCTCCTAAATTTCCAAGGGTATTTGAATTTAAGGGCTATGGCACTTTGTTGTGTTATATTCTCTGGTCAAAACGGGTAGATGGCATAGTTCTAAATTGATATATCGCATCAGATCGCGGCTGACCAGAGACCTTTCTGGTGCCACGGTAGTCAGTAGCCCCCGGGTTCTGACTATTGGTTTATATAAGGTGACCATACGTACTCTTTTTTAGAGGACAATCATCTATTTTAACTGGCTGTCATCTATAAAATTTGTGTCCTCTTTTATCATCTTTTTTTCATAATCTGTCATCTTTGTCCTCTTTATTTTTATATGCATAATCAATATTTGTTTTTATTTTTATAAACTAAAATAAATTTTATTTCACGGCGATCGCCGGTTTTTTCCTGTCAAATCGTATGGAAAATGTCGTGCCGTGCTTATTCTTTTCATACTTCTACTGAACTCTTATTCACTTGCAGTATACAATTTTGAATAAGTTAGTGCAATGCATTTTAATTTTCGTTATTTTTTTTTAGTAATTTTACTTATTTATAAGTAAACGTAAATGTGTATATATCGCTGGCTGAATATGCAAGCAAACCTACTAAGTCCCTTTCAACAAATTTTACAGGAAAACTTTTTTCCCCAATTTGCTGCTTGAAAGGAAAACCAAAAATATAGTTGATTTGACACACTTCAAGACTCAAATTAAAGGAAAACTACATGGTGGTCGACGAGGAATATCTTTCTCTACCACACGGCATCAAAATCTCCATTTACTTGAAAATTGGATTTTAAAGGTTTGCATTTTAAGGGATATGTTATTTTTTTTTAATTTACTTAACATATGTGAATGTGGGAATGCAAATTTGTCAGTAAAATATGGAAAAAAAATCTTAAATTTTTAACTTTTTTTCTTTTTGTCCTCTATTTTTATTTTCAAAATCTGGTCGCCTTAGTTTATACCGAAAGTCACGGAAAAGTCGGCTTCAAAGGTTCTGTTGTAACCGTTTTACAGATACCCTTTATTTAGGACGTTTAAAAAAAAAAAAAAAATTAGAGCATAGCTAAAAATGGCCAAAATTGGTCTCGCCCATATTTTCTGAGCACATTTGCTGCAAAATATTTAAAACAATTTTATTAAGCTTGGCCACAACAAGTTGCAGCTTAAGGTGAAATAAGAAGAAAACTGTACAAAAATTCAACAACTTCATTAAATAAGAAGAGTAATTTCAGTGTTCTGTCATAACTCGGCCATTTTTTAACCGATTTGACAGATTTGTATACATACCGACATCTTAACCCTAGGTCTACACTAAACATAATTATCTCAGCAAGTTGGCAATAACGTCGGCAGAATAACAGAGCAATATTTCTTATTGCTCAGCTTATGTTAAAGGCATGGGAAAACGTATTTCTGTTTACTCTTAATTTTAAAGAAAGTGTAAAAATTACGCCATTTTGAAAAAATTATATTTAAGAATTTTTATTATTCTTTCTTACTCGACTTATATTTTAAATGTATATTAATTTGTTTAAGCTTATCTTATTTTATATAAAAATATTAAGTTTTATTAAATTTGTTTTCTTTTGTTAAAATAAAATTTATATTTTTATACATATTTTCATATTATTCGAATGTGTATTCTAAGTCAAATTACAATCCTCAAAAGCTTTTTTTTGACTTGGAATACGCATTCGAATAATATGAAAATTTGTATAGTAAATGTTACTCAACATGAGAAATAAATTTCCAGATTCTATTTATATTTTTATATAAAAACTAACCCAAGCTTAAACAAATTAATATAAATTTAAACAATAAAGATCGCATAAGAAAAAAATTATATTAATAAAACTAATTTTTTCAATTTTTTTTGGTGTTTATTAATTCTTTAATTTAATTTAATTATTTAACTATAATTATAATTTGCTACAATTTCACAAACTTATTTTCTTTCCCACACAATTTGCTTCTATTTTTTTCTTTTTTCAATTGACAACCAAATTTCACGTTTAATGTTAGCAATAATTGTCAACAAAAATGAACTAACAATTATTGCAACATAAATTGCCGGCAATAAATATGTACAAAAAATTGCTGTCTACATTAAAGATAACATAATTTTGACATTTACTGCAATATATGTCGCAATAATTATCTCTGGTATAGACGGGCAGTAAGAAAGAAATCTAGCATTTACTAAATAAAAGATAGACTCAGGAAGATCTATTTTTAAAAATTCATATTTTGGTCAAAACTTTTTTGTGTTTAAACCGATTTTTCCGAGGTTTTCAGAAAATATGCTCTACTAAAGATATCCGATCTTTTGATATATTATACGTATCCATCGGTACAATTACAGCTCTTAAATTTTACTTTTGGGTGTTTCCAAAGTAACGGTCGTTACCGTTTTTGGAGATTTCTTGAATAAAATTCCAACCTGCCCAAATATGCCACGAGGATTGCTCCATTTTGGACTTACGAAAGTTCAAGCAGCGGCAACAATCGAATGAATTCATAAAAAATGTAATTTCAATACTTTTTTGACCATTAAAAAATTAACGGTCGTTACTTTATAAACGTGCTGTTTTCAAATGTCGGAAACAAACATCATGTATTGTATAATTTTGCGCAGGATATGTCAAGTTAAGTATCTGATTAATTTGTTTAAAATGTTTTGTTTAAGGAATAGATTTATTTTCAAACCAAAGAAATAGTTTCATTTAAATAAGTTAACCGGTTTTTGTGTTTGAGTTCATTTATTATGGGTAACTGAAAGTAGCATATTTTTGTTAGTATAAAGAAAATTAAAGTTAATCTTTCGGAAAATTACAGATACATTTATTTTGTATAATATTAACGGAAAAAAAATTCAAAATAATAATTTCATTTTTGATCTATAAGGTGTAATTTTCTGTGGAAACACACTTTTAATAACAAAAAAGAATAAAAAATCGAAAAAAGCAAAATCAAATTTAAAAAATCTGAAATCGGAGATTTTTTTTAACATACCTACTTAAAAAACTTAAAAATTCACGCGTTAAAAATTTTTTTTTTTAATCTTCTGGAATAATTTTAAATCTTAAAAGCCTTTTAAAAGAAATATACAAAATCTAAAATTTAAGAATTCTTTATTTTACTTCCCATAAAATTGAATTTTGCACAAAATTCAAATTTGCTAACCCATTTGTAGGCACTTACAAGGCGTAGTACCCTATTCTAACACAAATTTTATAGGTTGAGCAATTATCTATCATACGCCTTTTAAATTTTTTGATTATCTCATTTGGTTTAAAAGTTATGATTTTTACAACGAAAAAACTCAAATGGCGCCACTGTGCGCCGTAAGCGACTTTTTATCAGTACCTTTTGTTGATTGCAGCGATAAAAATAAAATATATGATCAAATTATCCAGATAATATAATTTGGGATAATATCCTAATATCTTACAATAGTTTAAAAAATTTGTTGTTGTGTTTAAAAAAAAGTGTCCTAAAATAATAAGGCCCGTTTTCACAACTTACCGATAGCAAAAAGTAAACTTTAACCGGCCTTATAAAAAGTGTTCCATTATTAAAACTTTATTTTAACCTAAAGTGAGCGATAAAGTAGATTAGAGTTCATCCTACCTGGTAGGTTAAAGTAAAGTTGTAATAATGGAACTCTTTTTATACGACCGATAAAATCCTACCTTAAGCTATCGGTTAGTTGTGAAAACGGGCCTAAAACTTTTTATGTTGTGTTTATTGTTTTGTCATAACTACAAAGTTGAAGTAGTCATATTTTTTAGTGTTATTATTTTAAGGGCCAATAAAGAAGCACAAACTAAACTCGCTTTTTAGTTTAAAATGTGCTTAAACCAGCAAATCTATAATTCAGTAAACATTTAAGCCATTTCTAAACGCATAAAATTGGGCGTTTAAACGAATACATATCGTACTGCTGCCGCATTATTATTTTTTGCCCAACATAAAATATATGGGGCACTGATTTACAGCTGTTTATTTTAAACTTCATATAAATTAAGGTTTAGTTCAACTTAACCAACGTTTAAACATTCATTGACTAATTAGCCATAAGACAGACCGTTTAAATTCCCCAAATATGTATATTGCTTTCAATAACTAAAATAATTTACTTATTAAAAAAATTATTTTACAAATCCCACTTGATCATAAAGAGGGTATTGGCCCCTATTATAAGTTACATTTGAAAAACGTAATTTGCTGGCTATCGAACATCGACTACTGAATGTACGTTTTATCTCATAAATTGGCAGAACTGTTGAAAATTAGTTGTGCATCGAATTATTCATCGAAAACAAATTAGCTTTCGACGATGCAAATAAACATAAAAAACTTGCAAATCTCACAGTTATTGGAAAGGCTCGTTTCCTTATGGAACAAAATTGGCAAAAAGAATTCGCGTATATTTTTTTAGCATGAACACTAGGTTGGGTCAAAAAAATGTTTTTTCTCTTATAAATATGTTGTATTTTTTTCTGAATTTGATCCCTGTAAAATATTATTAATTTATTTTTAGTGTAAGAGCCCGCGCTTTGACCTTCAATTTTGTTAAATTTTGAATATAGCAACAATAGCATTGTATTGCAGAAAAGCATATTACTGTATTTTAGCGACTTTTAGGTTTGTGAAAATAGTGTCAGTAGCATTCATGACTCTTTGCGCTAAAAAAGTCAACATATGGTTTAATATAGACGAAACTTGAATCAAGACGAGAGATGCCCGGATTTGACAGTAAACAAGATTATGTGACCAAAAATGATTTGATTATTTTATGTTGTATAAGAACCAAATTTTTAATTCAAAATGTTTTTAGTTTTAATTAATAATAATTGATAGTAAATAAGTTATTAAAATTAAAAAAATTGACTTTTTTCAAATATACTTAATTCTTAGGAGCTCCTGCGCATGCTCAAGATGAGACTTTTTCAACATTTTTTTTTTGCAATTTTTATTTGTTTTAACGCAAGACAAAAAAATATTGCTATTAGAATATGATTCGAGAACTCTTATTTTTTCTCATACATCAGTGACCCACCCTAATGTACACAGAAAGAAAAACATTTGGCATAAATTAATTTTTTTAAACTAACTTTAAGTACGAGTCGTACTCAAAAATGCAAGTACAAATAACACTTAAACGTACTTAAAAATCCTTAATGGGATTACTTTCGACAATCATTCCCGGAATTTCTAAAATATGTATAAAATTCTTAAACCAAGTAAAAAAAAGATTAAAATTTCGTTGGTAGTGCCACTCTGAGAGTAAAATTACAAAGGCAACATTTTATCAAAGTTTGTTGCAAACTCTATAGCTGCGACCGCCAACATATACCTGCAAATATAATTGGGCTACCTGATCCATTTTGGTCAAATGGACTACTCCATGGACTGGTCCAATGTAATGCAAGCATGGACCATGTAATTGTTAAAAAGTGTTTGTAGTGATTTCAAAGCTAATCCTCTGGAGTATACCATGGAGTAGTTTTAAGACTACTCCTTTGAAATGAAAGGCTGGGTTATATGGTCCTGTCCTAGGATATCGTAATGTTAAATGAACCATGTTTATTCCATACATTGGGGTTTCCTTTGGGCTAGTCCTAGTCGCTTATGGGCTACATTTTACACGCATGTTTGGACTAGTCCTATTACTTGCAGGGATACTATTACATTTTGCGATTGTATGCGTTGTATGTACTTTGCATATGTTATTAGATTCTCTTCAATGTGTATGCACAACAGTGTTGCCAGAACTTTTAGAGGTAAAATCAGCAAAAACAATGATTTTTGATCAATAAAACTCAATTTAATAATTGCGATAAACATTGATAGGTTTACAGTAACTATAATATTGCTGATATTTAATAAAAATAAAATTTTTTTGGGTACGACAACAATATATTGTAACAAGAAACATAGTGTAGTTGCCGTAACAATGCCCAACCACATTTTTTCTCTGCGTGCATGTCTTGACAAAATTTTACACTTCTGCTTTTATTAACAAAAAACAAAGGGACGTAACTACATATTATTTTAAAAAAGCAAAATTACGTAATAACCTATTTTTATTTCCAACAAAATATAATAAAATGGTTTCCTTTTAAAATAGTTTGAAGAATTTCAGGGACGACTTATCAATGCATGTTTTCTGACATGTTTATAGTTTTTCGTTTCTCCTGTAAATTTATAACTTTGTAATTTACGCCTTTTTTGCATTTTAGCTAACGATATATTACAACGTATGTACAAAGTGTGCTATTTATGTAACCAAGGCTATGATTGTGCACTACTATAAACCTAAAGCACTAGTAAATATTTATCGCTAAGGCCCCTTTCAGACTCAGAAAGTTAGTTGCGTAATCCTGTCGGATAATCAATTAACTTTAAATTAACTGAAAGCTAACTATTTCTTAATTAGTGGTGGTTGACACTTGCATTACTTTTATATGGAATTAACTAACTATTTTAACATTACGATGTCCTAGGAAGTAGTCAACTGTCCGACTCTGCATTACTTTCAATTAACTTTAAAGTTAGTTACCTAGCCGTTAACTTAAAGTTAGCTAGCTACAAATAGCTATAAACTTACTACTTAAAGTTAGCTTTAATAGGTTTAGTAGGTTTTTTTTAATTAATTAAAACTCACTATTTGTAGCTTGCTACAAACTAAACTATCATATAAATTATTCGAATTAAAACAGTTTTTAAAAATTTATATATGAATAGAAATAGTTTTTTATTATTTAAAAAAATCGAAGGCACAAAAAATAAAATAAATTTGGTGAGCAATATCATTAAAAGAGTAAATAAAAAATTCTAGCAAGTATTGAAAACAATCGTGGGATGGCCTGTATTTAAAATACCATTTACCAAGCTTTGTTCTTAATGTTTTTCTTGCAACAAATTTTTCACTGGCAATGTTATCAACACTATCAATCCGACTAATAGGTTCACTTGGGCTTGGTAAGTCAACAGATGGGCTTATAGATTCTGAATCTGCAACATTGCACGGTGTAAGTTTTGTGGAATACAAAATTCCTTCTTTTTTTAAAATTCTCCTCAAATGTATTTTACTTGCAACTTTCATGTTTGTTTTGTAATAAATATAAAAACAACCACACACAATAATATTAATAATTAATTTCAACTCTAAAACACTTAAAACCTTTTGAATATATGACAAACTGTATATTTTTTTTTTATTTTTTTTACAAAAAATATTAAGCGAAAAAATTACACGCTTGTTTGTTTACTAATCAAATGTCTTGGACGTTAACTAAAGTCGACGGCGCTCAAAATTTGACGGCGTTGGTGGCCGTTAGCAGATTCAATATGAATTAAGCCCATATTTAATGTCCTAATTAAAAATTATTTTGTTGAAAGAATACAAAAGTTACTGATAAAAAATATTTCGACTTCAATGTTAGTTTCTATATATTTACCTTCGTATGTAAATATACATATAAAAACGATATTAGGGCCGATTGTTACAAACTTAATATTTTTAAAAATAATGATAATAAAAAAGTTTTTATAATGCAAAACTATAAGTTATGCTATGTTTCCACTTTAATTTGAATCACCTGTCGAAATCGAAAAATTGTATTTAGTTATTTTATTTAATTATATTTTAACCTGGGAATCACCAATTACTAATTTCTACTCCGTATATTGTAATAATGGACCTAAATAAATTAAATCTTTTCTGGATGTTGGAGCCGTTTGTTTGCCAATCGACTTGGCTCTCTCTACCTAAAATATATAAGACAGTGTTTGTATACACTTTGGTTAATGTAAATTTTGCATTGCGTAGTAGTTGGCTTTAAGTTAGTCTATACAATCTAACTGAAAGTTAGTTTTTTTTTTGTAGTTAGCTACTCATTTGACGGCAGGGAAGTAACTTGATTTTTTTTAAATACATACTTATAAACAACAACAAAAAGATTCATTAACAATTATCATAATTTAGTCATACTTCTCCGTTGTATGCCCATCAGCCAAGCGAACTTAAATAATGTCAAATTTAAATTTAACTTAATTATGTTGACTTGTGTGTTGTATGTATGTTGCAGTTGTTGCTGTAGTATTTATTGTTTTTTTTATTTATTTTTATTGCTGTTGGTGTGGTTTTTGTTTCGGTCTTTTCTATGAGGTAATACTAAATAAATTGTATGTAGCCAACGGCAACAGCCCAACTGGCAATGTGATAATAATTTGACAATTATATCATAATAATACTCTTCATCTCTTTGTTTGCACACCATTGTTTGCATAGTGCCGGTTCACACACGTCAAGATTGTCTCGTCAAGTTTTGAGTTTTTAGGAGAAAGGGGAAAAGAAATGGCCTTCTCTTGTCCCTTCTCTCCTAAATGCTCAAGACTTGACGATTCAAACTTGACGTGTGTGAACCAGCACATACTGTTACAACCCATGAAGCAACAAACCGAGATGGCGCATTTCTCTTTTTATCTACTGCAAATGGCGTCACACAATACCAAACTGTATACCACTTTTCTTTCAAGACAAAGAAAAGTAGCTATTTCTACGTCACACAAAACATGAATGCGGAATCTTGTTTATTTGATTCATGATGCAAATTTCAAAAATATCGATGTATCGAACGTATTTTGCTGAAGCTATTACCAAATTAAAAAATTTTATGTACCCTTGTTCGCACATATATTATATGTAATTACATTGTTAGTTTTTATTGTTTCATTTTATTTAAAAAAATTATCAAATACAAAAAAATTCAATCAAAACAAAAAAATTTATTATAACAAAAACAAAAGGGAGGAATACAAAAACACCATATGAAATCCAAAAAAAAGTAAATTATGAAAAATTAAAATGGAAGTATGTATGTAAATAAATCATGGAAGTACCAACTAAAATTTTAATTGCACTCCAAAAGTACTAACTTTAACTAGAAATGTTTTTGATTGTTTTAGTTTAACCAGGGGTCTAATCACCGCATTCGATACTATCGTATCGAATAAACTATCGAATGTTTTTGCATACGATAGACATTGACGTATCGAATGAAAGCTCGAGAAATGTAATGTCGAGTTACTCATTATCGAATGCTACTATGTCAAATTCAATAAATTCCATTCCATATCGAGAGTCGTGATACCAAAATAAATAATTTCGATCAATTTTGCTCGATATCGTATGCGGTATTCATCATATATGAATATCACGAGCACTCTCTGTTGTATGTCAATCTGCTTCTTGTATCCGGCACTGCTTCTTGTAAATGCCAATCATTTTGGATCTTCATATTACAGTCAAATCCCGATAATTCGTACCCCGATAAATCGTAATTCCCGATAATTCGTAACAAACTGTCGGTCCCTTGAAAAAATCTCGTTAATTCGTAAAATTTCCATTCATTTTGGCCCCTCGCTAATTCGTAATTTTTTTTTCAAATAAAATCTCCTTAGCCTCTTATAAATCGTAATTGTTTGCTAACTACCACTTATAATTCGTAATAAAAACAATAGAAACATGAAAAGAATGATTTTTTATATACAATTTTTATATAAATTTTTTATTTTTAACAATTGTTTTTTGTGTTTTTTTTTATCGTTTTAGTAGATAATTTGAAAAACCCCGTTAGTTCGTATTTATTTTATTTTAACCCCGTTAAATCGAAACCCCGCTAAATCGAAAACCCCTATAATTCGTAAGAAATGGCCAGTCCCTTGCGATAACGAATTATCGGGATTCTACTGTAGTTTGAAAAAACATATGATGCATGCAATGATGCCAATTTTTAAAAAACCTTATTGTTTGAAAAAACGGTTAAAATTTTCCGTTTTTAATGAAGACTGTCTTTAAAAAATAACGAATTCGATAGTCGTATTTCAATATCAATATATTTTTAAATATCGGCGATACATATCGATTATTTTTTTTCAATATCGTTATTTTGATATGTCGATATTTTTTGCCCATTCCTACCATATACCTCTGAACTTCCATAACTCGAATCACCATTATCCCAAAAAAAAAACTTCGATGGCTTATAACTTTTAATACCTACACCACAATAGTGGAGAGGGTATTATGCATTTTTGCTGAT
The DNA here is from genome assembly GCA_949318255.1 of Pollenia labialis. Lineage (NCBI taxonomy): Eukaryota > Metazoa > Arthropoda > Insecta > Diptera > Polleniidae > Pollenia > Pollenia labialis. The sequence continues at coordinate 201,714,761 of OX439139.1, read as the reverse complement.
GCATAAAGCACCTTAAAATATTGGCCCAAGGCCCACCTTAAAGTATACCGATCGACCCAGAATCACTTTAATTGTCGATATAACGATGTCTGTCCGGCTGGCTGGGTGGATGGCTACCCATGTAGCCTTGTGCGTAAAGTAAATCTCGCAATTTTGAAGATCATTTGATGAAATTTGGTACATAGGTTCTAATTAGCTCAAGGGCCAAGCCTATTGAAAATGGGTCAGATTCGTCCAAAATATCATATAGCCCCATACAAGCTGTTTTCTTTGTGCCTACTATCAAACCAATTTTAATGAAATTTGAAAGATAGAAAGATCCATATTTACATGGACACATAAGCTAAGAATCTTTTTAAATAGGACCATGAGGGGAGATAGGGGGCAATTTCTGCCTTTCCAAAACTATCTTACTGATTTTAATGAAATTTAAAACATAGATAGATCTATGTACTCATACAGCCTTACAACCTCGAAAATTTGTTTTTAAATACTGTGGGGTTGGGTATCTTATTTGTTTACTTATGCGATCATTATTAATTTTTTTTTTAGCTTTGAAAAATTATATCCCGTAAGTGATGTCCATTTTCTGAGTCGTACAAGCGTGCCCTTTTTGAACTTCGCAACATTTCGGTTGTCATGACAATGATTTCGTTATGAATTTTTTAAGTTGGGGAATGGTTCTTGGCTTGTTAACATACACTCTTTCTTAAAAATATCTCCAAAGAAAACTGCCAGGAGCTATTTAATCCGGTGGGCGAAATAATTCCTTCGCCGAATATGTCCCTTACCAAAGCCATTGAAGGCACGTGCAGTATGCGCTACTGTAATTAAAATGTTCTCAAAAGTCGTTTCGTTGTATGGTTATTAATAATTAATCCCTCAAGTCTTCTTCACAAAATGCTGAAAAAACAATGAAAAAATAATAATTATAAAGAATTTAAACCATAAAGCTCATTCTGTGCCACCCTGTATAATTATTGGAAGGTGGACTCGATAGGCCAGCGTTTTATTGTTTGCTTGTATGTATTTATGTCATATATTTTTATTATTGGTACAGGGTGGCGCAAAGTGAGCAACATGATTTAAATGGTTCATAACTTTTTTATTTATGCGGTTATTATATTTTGCAATTAGCTTTGACAAATTTTATCCGGTAAGTCAGGTCCTTTTTCTGCTTTGCAGATACTTTTTTTTATTTTTATTTATTTACGAATTTGTCTATGGATATCATATCCTTGCAGAGATTTAAGCAATATAGTTAAAACAAATAAAATACAAAATTATTGATTGTTTAACAAGACGATAATTTAACATTTAATAACATTTGCATTTAAAGAAAAATCCACAACTTTATAAAATTTATTAAATTGACTGCACATCCTTCGATGTCGAGATGGACGATGAGGAACATTAAATGAAATGTTATCTAGCAGGAAATCAGAACAAATATAACCATTAATTAAATTTAATATAAACGACACATTTAACATAGTCCTTCGGCTTTTAAGAGTTGGAAGTTTGATAAGAGCAAGACGGCTAGTGTATGACGGAAGATCTAATGGGTTCCACTGTAGATCACGAAGGCAGAATAACAAAAATTGCTTTTGTACAGATTCAATATAATTGTTGTGAACCAAATATATAGGATCCCAAACTATAATAGATGCATGACATATGGGTCTTTAAATTCTTTAGCCAATCGTTTGATAAAACCAAGAATACACCGAGCTTTATTAACAGTTATGGAAATATGCTTAATAAAGTTCAACTTAGAGTCCAACAAAACTCCAAGATCCAAAGTTGTACCAACATTTTCTAGCTGATAGTTCCCCAAAGAATTATGTAATTACATTTATATGATTTCCTCTGTAGGAAGCCATATGTTTACATTTTTTAAAGTTAAGCTCCATCAAGTTTAAATTACACCATGACTGAAATGAGCCCAAGTCTTGTTGAAGTAGACGGTGATCTGCATATTTATCAAAACTGAGAAAAGTTTTTACATCATCCGCATACATTTAAACTTCAGAGAATTTAATAACGTAAGGAAGATCATTGATAAAAAGGGTAAAAAGCAATGGTCCAAGATGACTACCTTGTGGTACATCAGATAAAACATCTATAGATTTAGATGTGACGTTTTTTAAACGGACACATTGTTTTCGATTTAAGAGAGTTGTATGAAAATCCTATAGTGTTAAGTTTCTTCAAGAGCAGTTTATGGTTTTCTTTGCTAAAATCAGTATATACGATACCAGTTTGTTTCCGTTGCACAAAACCCTGATTTAAAATTGTTGTTAGTTGTAAAAGATTTGTTGTAGTAGAGCAGCATTTTCTAAAGCCATGCTAAGCAGATGACAATTGAGATGATACATGTTGAGAAATGTATTCAGTTACCATCTTTTCAAAAAGTTTTGGAATAATACTTAGTTAAGCAATCCCTCGATAATATTACAATGTTAGACTTAGTACCAGATTTTTATAGCGGAATAATAAAAGACTTTTTCAGGTATTAGGGAAATAGCCATATTTGATTGACATATTAAAAATGCGTGTTAATGGTACGGCGAGAAATTCAGCACAGTTTATCAATATACAAATAGGAATATTGTCAGGACCACTTCTATACGAAAATTTAAGTTTTTTTAAGTTAGATAAAATTGTGGAAACATCAGAGAATGGTATTGAGATAACTTGATTAACTGATGGAGAATAAGAAGGATAAATAGAGCCAATATAATTGGTATCAGAATAGGTCGTAGAAAAGAATTCGGCAAACATGTTACTTATGTTAAGGTCATCACCGGATTCACTGTCCTTAACTTCTTTACTGTAGGAAATTGTAGAATGATTTAGGATTATTTTTGGAATTATTCTTTATTTTACGTAAGTAATTAGTGTAACAAGATTTGTTTAACGCATTATACTTAGCACGTGCCGTGATAGGCCAAGTTATGTCGAACGCATCCTTGTTGATGTTGATGGACTATGCTGCACGCTCTCCCGAACACGTTCAATATTTTGCCCAGTGTGCACGGTAGGTTTTCTTCAAATGATTTACTACTCACGCTGTGGGTGCAATGCGCACATTAAAATGACGATGAAAAGCACGCTGTGTCAACACAAAAGACTGTTTGTTTGAAAAATAAAATGCAATTAAATATTTCTGTACGTTGCGTTTTTCGATCTTGTAATGATTCCCCAAGTCTCCTTCACAAAATGCTGAAAAAACAAAGAAAGAATAAGAGTTAAAAAAGTTATAAAGAATTCAAACCATATAGCTCATTCTGCGCCACCCTGTTTATTATGCACTTCACTATAATAAGTATACATGCTATGATTGTCAAACTACATACATATCGCGACGTGAGAACCAGAGGGTTCTATCTGGCTTTTCGGGCTCGGAGTTATTTCTATACTATTTAAATAATAAATATGAAGAAGAGAACACAAGAAATCAGAAACTAGTTCAGTTATTTATTGGAATATAACATTTGTTACATCAAAAGTTAAATTAAAACACAAGAAAAATTAACTTTTTTAATTACAGATTTCAGATAGAACCTTTCCGAACTCAAACTAAAAACTTTTGCAATAATTATACATATATATATAAATTTTTTTTTATGCGATTAAAAAATTTTAAAATAAGTATAAGTTACATTAGAATTATTCATTTCCCTAATGCAATATAAAAGAACATGTGAAAAAAAAAGAAAAAAAAATAACAAAAAATTAATATTCTTTAATGTGACCCTGCACATAGAACCTTCTGGTTCTTAAAAATTAAAATTTTTTTTTAAATGAGTTTATCTAATTAAAAAGTGTGTTATAAAAATCTACGCCTATGGAAGGCATCCACTTAATCATACTCTTTACATAATTTTCTTTGTCTTAAGTAATTTTTGCACACATTTTAATTTGTTTAACGCTGGAAATGTAGGATTCGAAGTGTGGCGTGTGCCTTTATTTTTTGTATTCAATATTTCCAATTAGGGTTGTAATCATTTAGTGAAAATACAAAAAGGGTTTCATTAAAAGATAAAAATTATTACAAAGAATAAATTCCAATCAAAAAACGCAAAAGTGAAAAAATGCCAGATGGAACCCTCTGGTTCTCACGTCACGATATATTTACAAGAAATACGCATAATGTTTTTGTTGTAATACCGAGGCCATTTAAGTAAATACATCATGACAATAATAAATATTTTATAAATAAAATTCATTATTAAATACTGGATACACAATTTTATTAGAACCAGGGTTTAAAAATTAGTAAATAGTTTTTTTTCTACATATCAAAAACCGCAGTAAATATTCAAAACTAAAATATTTAAAGGTATTCATATTGCAAAAATATTCTCAATTTACTAAAACCCTCGTAGAAATATTAAAAAATATTTAACCAGTGGTAATTTAATAAAATAACAATGCGCAAAATATTAAATATTTCGCCATACAAATATATTTTCTATGGAAATATTCAAATATTTTTAGTCACCATAAATATTAAATACTGTGTGTCTTCAATATTAATATATTACTGCCACACATCACAAACTGCCCAAGTGTATGCAAAATGTACGAATATAAATAACATAACAAAACAAAATATGCCGTCTTGTTGATCATCGACTGCCAAAATATGCGACACAAAATATGCGACTATTACACACGACATATTTAAATATTTCAGTGTGAATAGTAAACATATTATTAGTCGAAAAATAAACTAATAATAGTCACAATATGAAGAACAAAATATTTTTGTGTGTACATACAAAAAAGGTTTAAAAAAGGAATGATTTAAAATAAGAAATTCTTTGTATGATGTGTTGGTAGATTAAAATATAATTGTTTAATGGTTTTTTTATTTATTGAAAAAAGGTAAATTATGATTGAAAGGTGAGTTTTATAATTTAAATGCACAAATAAAAAAAGAATTGAAAAATCAACTAATGTTTAAAGAAAACATATGCATACATAGTTAGTATTTATAAAAATATTTATAAACAGCCATTAAAAGAATATAGGGAGTGATATGTCAAAGACAAAATTAAATTAATTGTTTGGACTAGTTGTTCAAAAATAAAGTAAAGGTACAAAAGTGTGTTTTTGTTTTGAGAAATTTGTTTACAACAGTCAAATTTACTTTTATAAGGGGAAACATTTTTATGCATGGGTGTGTAGATAATAGTTTTATGACCTATGCATTTTGATTTTAGCTTGGCTCATTTAATTGTTGATGATAATGGATGAATTCAAAATAGAACAACCAATCGCGATATTGTAATAGAAGCTCAAAAAATAGGATGTAGTGGAAATGTAGGTAGGAAGCTGCTTATATGATCTGTTAGAGAAAATAACATTGGAAGTAGTGATCACTGATCCGTTGCAAAGGCTATGCATATACATATGTATGTATGTATGTACATATGTATGTCTATATGTACATATAAGTAATTGTTAGCGACAAAGAAAACTTCGAAAATTGATATTGTGTATTTCGTTATACAAGTTGATTTAAAAAAAAAAACATTTTTATGACTTTTCTTGTTTTTTATAAGTATGTAATTTGGAAAAGAAATGTTTTTCAGAGTATTGCTGTTTTTTTTTTATTTGTACCTATCATAAATATTTTTTTAGGTAAAACATTTTTGTTTGCTATATGCGCTTGCGTAGACATTAAAGAAACCCAAATTTTCATGCAAGTAGCAATCCTTTTTTATGTAATTTTTTTGGTTATTTCATGCACTTATGACCTTTTCATTTGTTGTTGCTTATACATATAAAAAACATATGCAACAACACCGTGTGATTTCATAGACACAAACGTATGCAAATTTATGATCTTTGCTTCTTTTATTTTAACTGAAAATAAAGGGTTATTTATTTTTTCACTTGTTTGTTTACAACAGGAATAGGTATATAGAAGTATGAATAATTATGACGCCAACATTTACGCAGAAAGAGAATTGTACACACCATCTGTATGCATGAAGATCCTTTTTAATAGGAATTGTTTAATTGTGCTTTATAAAATTAATAATATAATAGGAGAATATAGAACTGCGCACATAAATGTTATCAAATTCTTAAATAAAACTGAGCCTGAGCATATCAGTTTTGTATTATGGTTAGATTCAATTTAAAAAAAAACAATAATTTTGTTTTTATTAATTTTCTTAAATCTTTCTTTATTGACTCCACGAATAGGAATGATTTTAGTTTTCAAATTTCTTAATTATAAATACAAAAATGTTAAGTTTACAAATTACAAAAATGATTAGTATACAATTTATTACAAACAAAGCAAACTGCACTTATAAATTCTTAAGAAGTATTTCTTAAGATTCTAAAAGTTCACTGACCAATTTAATTATAAGATTTTGGGTAGCTAATCATTCTTAAGAAATTGATATTTTTCAATAAACAATAAAAGAACTTCATGTTATATGAATGTACGAATGTTTGTGTACAACGTTGTATACGAACATTCGTATTGAATAAAAAATGTAACAATTTCAAGTGTATAGTATACATATGTGTACATATGGATGTTTGTTTTAATTTTGTGGATACGTTAATATTTATTTGTAAGCAAAAATTAAATTAAGTAGGTTTGTATTTTTATATGTATGTACATATGTATATATGTATGTTTATTTATATTATTATTTTATGTGATGGTACTGTGGATATCGTAACTCCCCCTCCGTTAGATTGAGGCTCCGACGAAGAAACGATGTATGTTCTCTTATTATTTTTTTATAAAGATTATAATAACGATGCAGATAAAAATTATAAAGATTCCTATATTGCTCCCAGTATTTATTAGAGTGTTTGTAAGAATTTTATGGTTTACATTTTTAATTGTGTTATTAAAGTGTATTTCTTTAAAATCTAAGTTAGGAAATATTATATTATTTTCCTTGACTCTTAACATTAGTTTTTCTAAAATAAACATTTCTTTTATATTGATTTTATAATTTTCATATGTTCTTAAATTAGTTTTAACAGAGCAATTTTCATATTTTAATAAAAATGTTTTCAAATTTTCAAATTTATGTGAGTGCTTACAGTTTGTAACAATTTTGTTTTGATAATTCTTAAATATAAGTAAGCCAGGATGAATTTCTTTTTCTTCTGGTTTTTTTATTATAGTCATATTGCATTTAGGTTCTAAGTTTTTCACGATGTTTGTTAAACAATGATCTTCTATTTTTCTTAGTTTTTTATATTCTAGGGTATTGGGTTCATAAATTTCATTTTTGTATATGAGAACAGTATTTTTATTTAGTATAACACTTTTATTTTGGCTGTTGGGAAGTGGCTCAAATAATACCTCCGTAAATGTCTCGTTTAAAAATTTTGGAATGTTTAATGTTAGAATTACTAAGTTTTCTCTATATGCAACGGATACTTTAGTGTGAATATATGATTCTGTTTTGTTTATGAAATTGAACTCTTCGGTCGTCAATATGTCTGATGGAATTATTCCTAGTTTAGAAGTAAAGATAACATGTCCTATTTCGTTTACGTGGTCTATCAGTAGATTCACATCATTATTAATTTGGAAAATATTTTCTAAAAACAAAGTTTCGTCTTCTAAGCTGATAATTTTATTTTGGATTTCCGTTTTAAGTCTATTTATATATCTTTGAATAATTTTCTGCTGGTTGTTGATATGATCTGTAATATTTGATATTTTATCCGATATGGAATTTCCTAGGTAGGTCATTTCATTGAGAGTGGTCATTGTTTCTTTACTACTTTTTTCTAAGTTTTGGATTTTGTCAAAAATTTCTTTTTCGTCATCGCTGTCCATTGTCCCTGCGATATATTTTAGTCCTTTCCCTACTGCATTTATTAGTCCTCGTCTTTGTCTAAAGTTGGGTATTAAGTTTTTTATTTTTGTTTTACATATATACATGCTTCTGTTAATACTGTCCAATAATGGAGTAACGTTCGTATAAGTGTCTGATAGTTTAAGTATATTATTTTGTAAGATGTTTACTGTTTCCAAATATTGAGTTGTGTTGATAATATGTATAATTTTTATGTAATTTTCAATAATCTCCATGTCTTTTAGTTTTATTGGTAAGTATCCGTGATTGGTTGTCAGGTCATTTACTTCTAAATACTGTGCTCCTGTGTCACGTAGTATTAACACATTAAGTAGTATGAAGATAATCATCTGAAATTAGATTTTTCTTATTAGTTTTCTATAGAAGTTTCTTTTTGAAAATTTTTATTTCTTTTTATATGAGATTTATAATATTTATGACCTCGATCTGTTATGACGTGGTCATCATCTAACTGTGATACTTTTATTTTTCTAAATTTTGAATGATTTTTCCCGCCTCTTTCGTCTTTCAGATAAATAGTTCCGGTTTGTATTTCTACATCTTCACGATTTTTGTTTCGTTTTTCCAAATTCCTTTCTTTCCTTTTTATTATTTTTTCTCTGATTGTAGGATATTCTTCTCGACTAATTATTCCGTTTTTAAAATCTATAGGTTTTCTTTGTGTAGTAGAATGAATTGTGTTGTTATAATAACTTATACTTCTACATATTTTTTCTTCAACTGTTTCTAGATCTTTTCTAGGATCATGTTTAAGTAACCTAATATGTTCATTCAGGGTATTATGGAGTCGTTCCACATCTGCGTTTGAAGTATGATTGTTGTTTGATGTGTAGTGGATTTCGATTTCTTGTTCCCGTAAATATTCTAAAAGGGGTATTGCCTTAAAGCCTAGTTCATTATCAATAACTAGTTTTTTTATTTTTCCCATAGACGATAGATACTGAGCCAATGCGATTTTGAATTCTATCCAAGATCTATTTTTTATTCTAATGGCTTGTGCGTATTTGGAGAATTTATCGATAAATGTCAAAAACAATTTTTTTTCTAAGCTATAGTAGATATCTGCATGTATAATTTCACCTGGATTCTCTGGGGTTTCAGTAAGCTTGAATTTTTGTTTAATTGGATTCCTGTCATATTTTTCTTTATTACACACGTCACAATTATTAATGAACTGTGTGATTCGTAATTTTAGTTTTGGATGATACACTTCCGTTTTTAATTCTGAAAAATTTTCATTAATGCCTCTATGGTTGTTTTTTTTATGTTCTTTTTCTATTATTTTACTAAGTTCATTTTCATCTAAAACATCTTTTAAAATTTTCTGACTTAAAAGGACTTTAAATCCGTTACTGGATTCGAAGAATTTATTTACAGTATCTTTGAATTTCTGAAGAGTTGTGTTATCACGAATTAAGACTGCATTAGTTCTTTCTGGATCGAAATGATTTTTCAGTATTGTTACTAGTGTCGCTTCATCGAATTCTTTAGCAGAAATTGTTTTTCTTTTATTTTGAAAGATGGTTTCGTTTTTTATTCTCATTGAACCAGAATTACTCTTATTTAAAATTATCTGTCTCTTGTAAAAATTTAAGGGGTTATTTGTTTCTAAAATTACGTTATTTGTTGAAGAATCATCATTTGTAGTAGGGTTGTCTTCCATATTTAAATTTACTTCTATACGGGACAGTGCGTCGGCGTTCCCATTTAAAACACCTTTCTTAAATTTGATTTCGTAGTCAAATTCTTGTAATCGCAGTCTCCACCTTACTAATTTAGAATTTGGCTCTTTTATTGAAAATAGCCAAGTAAGCGGCCTGTGATCGGTTTCAATAATAAAGCGCCTTCCGAAGAGGTATGGTCGCAAGTGTTGTGTGGCCCACACTATTGCCAACAATTCTTTTTCTATGGTACTATAATTCTGCTCGTGATCATTGAGCGTTCGGCTTGCATAACAGACTGGGTGTCCATCTTGAGATAGTACCGCGCCAATTGCAAAATTACTAGCATCGGTTTGTAAAGTAAATGTTTTGTGGAAATCAGGATATGTTAAAACTGGTGAACTGACAAGTAGTATTTTAAGTTTTTCAAAACTTTCTTTGTACTCTTGGTCATTTAAATTGATTTTACTATCTTTTTTCAAATATTTTGTTATCGGTCGGGCGATTTTCGAATAGTCTTTAATAAATTTCCTATAGTAGCCGGCTAAGCCAAGGAATTGTTTTATTTCTTTTGGAGTAGTGGGAAGTGGGAAATTTTTTACGCATTCTATTTTGTCTGGATTCGGTTTAATACCTTCCTTAGTTACGATGTGTCCTAAAAAATTAGTTTCTTTTTTAAGAAATTCACTTTTATCTAACTGCACCTTTAGATTTACATCCCTAAGTCTTTGAAATATTTTGGTAAGTGATTCCAAGTGTTCTTGGAGTGAAGTAGAAAAAATAATGATATCGTCTAGATATACCAAACAGATTTTATTAATGAAGTCTGCCAATACGTTATTCATTAATCGTTGAAAAGTGGCAGGGGCGGTTTTTAGCCCGAATGGCATGCGAAGGAACTCGTAGTGTCCTCCTTCCACGCTAAATGCAGTTTTAGGTATATCTTTCTCATTTATTTCAATTTGATGGAAGCCTTTCGCGAGATCCAATGTTGTAAAATATTGGCATCTCCCTAACTTTTCCAATATTTCATCTATATTGGGGATTGGATATTTATCATCCACTGTGACTTCGTTTAACTTACGATAGTCAACTACAAGCCTCCACTTCTTCTTACCGCTGGCACCCAGTTTTTTTGGTACTATCCATACTGGAGCTGAATATGGTGAATGGCTATGCCTAATTATCTTACTGTCTAACATTTCCTTAATCTGTTTATTCACTTCTTCTTTGTGAATATATGGGTAACGATAAGTTTTTGCGGCAATTGGGATGTTGTTTATCGTTCTTATTTCATGCTTAATAGCATTAGTGAACGAAAGATCTTTATTTTCGGTGTAAAAGATTTTTTTAAATTTATTTATTATTTGTGTCAATCTTATCTTTTCCTCAGTGTTGAGGTGTTCAGTGCGAATTTGTTCCGAAATTGGAATTTGTTGAATATCTTCACAAATATTATAAATACAAAAATTTTCTGTATTGACGTTTTCAATTTTAAATGGGCTAAATTTTACTTTCTTTGGGGTTTCTCCGTTAAAGCTTATTGTAGCGTTAATTTTAAAATTTTCTGCCTCGTACACACCTTCTAATATTTCTATGTCTTTATCGAATGACAGTGTTTGATTCTTGTACACTAACCCTTCTTTACATTCAACGGGCAGTTCAACTTTATATAATCCTTGTTTTTCAAAGTAGTATTCTACTTCAGTTTGACCAAATTTTAGTGGTATTTTCCTTTCCCCGATGATCATTTCATCGTCTTTCAAGTTTATTATTACTCCTAATGGTTTCAAAATATTAGTTCCTATTAGTCCGTCATAGTCGTCGTGAAAATTGCAAACAAAAAATTCGACTAATTCATTTCTATTACCAAGTTCTTCAAAAAGAGGAATGCGAACTTTTTTGTTTAATTTAATAAAATGTTGAAGAGTTTTTATACTTGTTTCTTCTACAGGTATATTCCATTTTGGGTGGCATATGCCAGGGTTAATAATTGAGTGGGAAGCTCCCGTATCGACTAAAAATTTTAAATGTCCGAGATTGGTTTTTACTATTATATGCGGTAGTTTTCCCGTGAGGCCGGATACTGAAAATTTTCGTGTGTTTGATTATTTTGGGCATTTTGTATAATATTTACATCCATAGGTTCTGGTTGATCATTTCGTTGATAATTTGTATCATGGTTTGATCTATTATAAACGTTTGAAGAGTTCCTCTGTGGATTAGGATTATAATTAGGTCTATATTGTGGGTTTGTGTTCGTTCTTTGTTGGTTATTCTGATGGAAGTTATGGTTGGAGTTAGTTCTATATTGTGGACTTGAGTGTGGTCCTTGTTGGTTAGTTTGATAGTGGGTATGGTTGTAATTAGTTCTATATTGTGGGTTTGTGTATGATCCTTGTTGATTATTTTTGTTTCTATAAAAATTTTGCTGTGGTTGTTGGTCATTATAGTTATACCTCTGTCTATTTTCATGTGTATTGGAGTTTTTTTGAGGCTTATGTTTTGGTGGATTTGCCTGAATTTCCCTTTTATGATCTAAGTTATGTTTTGAGCGTCCGGGGTGGAAATGTCCGTCTTTACCTATTCTATCATATTCGTTTTCGTATAATATGTCCATAGCCTGTTCTAATGAAGTTGGATTTCGGCATGCCAGTATAGTCTTCATAGGTTCTGGCATCTTATTTTTAAAAATATGGAGGGCTGTTCTTTGGTTGTTAATCGAAACTTGATTTGCAGCTTCACCTTCTCCTAATGTAATTGTCATTTTATTATTTAAACGTCTAAGAATATGTTTAATATCGTTAAAAAAGTCGACGACATTAGATTGAAAAGTTACAGCTCGTAACTCATCGAAAAGTTGGTCACTACTTTTCCTTTCACCGAAATGGTTTTGCAAAATGGTTTTGATGCTTGCCCATGATTGAGCCTGAGTATTTATTTCTATTACTTCTCTTGCTTTTCCACTAATCCTACTCTTGATTATATCAGAAAATAACAGTTGTGATAGTTCGTCATAGGAGGAGAGAAGAGGATGCACTCTGTCTATCAATGTCGTAAAAGTGTGTAATTCATTAATATTTCCGTTAAATACAGGAAGATTATTTAAATATTTAATGGGGTCTAAATGTATTTGGGGAGGATTTGCCATTTTATTGAATTTTAATTTTTTTATTTAATAGAAACAATTTACTTAAAAACGATCAGTAAAAATGCAAATGAAAAATTTGTTCGTACGCACAAAGGATATGGTAAAAAAAAATTTTATACATATGTTTAATAAAATTAAAATATCTTATACTAAGGCTTACAGTAATTTTTCTGCTTTTCTTGGTTGGATAATTGGTATCTTCTTTATATTTGTCCTTTAGGCTCTTCTTTCTCTAGGATTATCATCCTCTTGTGTTGATATCCGAGTATTTTCTTCTTTTTGGCTAGTTTGTTCTTTAGATGATGTATTTCAGTTATTTTTAAAAAAGAATCGTTCACCGGTTTGTTTTATATAAAAAAAATATTTGTTTCACAAATGTCTTTTAAGCAAATTTTATTTTTCAGATATGTATTTATTAAAATCATTCACCGGTTTGTTTTATATTTATGTTTTTTTTATATAAAATTATTTGTTTCACAAATGCCTTTTAAGCAAAAGATTTTATTTTTCAGATATGTATTTATTAAAATCGTTCACAGTTTTGTTTTATATTTATGTTTTTTTATATAAAATTATTTGTTTCACAAATGTCTTTTAAGCAAAAGATTTTATTTTTCAGATATGTATTTATTAAAATCGTTCACAGTTTTAAAATATTAGTTATTTGTTTCACTTGTATACTTTTTCTTACTAATTTGTTTCACATACATATGTCTTTCAGACAATATATTACATTTTCCAGATACGTATGTATTTATAAAAATCACTCACAGTCTAAAAATATTAGTTATATTTTTTTTTCACTATTGTTTCAATTGACACAATCAAAGGACATGATTTGTCAATAAGTTTCACTAAAAAATTATATATTTTTTTCGTTGTTTGTCAAAGGATATGACAAAATCTTTATCCTCGTCGCCAGTTTTGTATTATGGTTAGATTCAATTTAAAAAAAAACAATAATTTTGTTTTTATTAATTTTCTTAAATCTTTCTTTATTGACTCCACGAATAGGAATGATTTTAGTTTTCAAATTTCTTAATTATAAATACAAAAATGTTAAGTTTACAAATTACAAAAATGATTAGTATACAATTTATTACAAACAAAGCAAACTGCACTTATAAATTCTTAAGAAGTATTTCTTAAGATTCTAAAAGTTCACTGACCAATTTAATTATAAGATTTTGGGTAGCTAATCATTCTTAAGAAATTGATATTTTTCAATAAACAATAAAAGAACTTCATGTTATATGAATGTACGAATGTTTGTGTACAACGTTGTATACGAACATTCGTATTGAATAAAAAATGTAACAATTTCAAGTGTATAGTATACATATGTGTACATATGGATGTTTGTTTTAATTTTGTGGATACGTTAATATTTATTTGTAAGCAAAAATTAAATTAAGTAGGTTTGTATTTTTATATGTATGTACATATGTATATATGTATGTTTATTTATATTATTATTTTATGTGATGGTACTGTGGATATCGTAACTCATATCCTGTCTCTAGTTATTAAGCGAAACGTTTGTTTTATAAGAAACCTATTTTTACCTACATACATACAATTCACAAAGTGTTGTTGATATTAATTCTTTTTTAGAAAAGACTGTGCAACAGTAAGACAGCATATTACAGGGTTCTACCCTTGATTTTTTTTTTAACGAACACACTGGAAACGATATTACCGGCAATTGTTGTTAATGACTTAAGTTCCGATCATTTGCCGGTTAGGATAATTATAAATGCAAACGTAAATGCTTTATCTATATCTAAGTTAGATTTTAGTAAAGCAAATTAGAAAACTTTTTCGAGATATATTAATAGACATATTACCCTACCAAATGCAAATGAAATAATTTCTTGTTTCAAAAAATCTAAATTTCTTTTGTATGCTGATGATCTGAAAATTTTCCTGAGGGTTGATTCGGCGGCTGATGTATGTAATTTACAGAGTGATTTAAATAAGCTAGTTGGATGGTGTAAACTTAATAAGCTTAAATTAAACTTTGAAAAATGCTTTCATATTTCGTTTTATAGAAAATTTAGTACTATTAAGAGCGATTTTAAACTTAATGGTGTTAATCTAAAAAATGTCGTCTCCAAACATAATTTGGGTGTTGTCTTTGATTCATCCATGTCTTTCGTTCCTCATATTGAGTATATTAATCCTAAAGTTTATAAAACTTTAGCTTTTTTAAAAAGGAATTGTTCTGAGTACCATGACCCATACACATTTAAACATATTTATACATCGTTTGTTAGATCAAAGTTAGAATATGCTTCAGTTATCTGGAGTCCATATATTTCCATTCTCATTTCCCGTGTTGAGAGAGTACAACGCGTGTTTATTAAATATGCTTACGCTCATATACTCAGTTACAATTTGCTCCTTATGAGTCTAAATGCCTCCTTATTAGTTTGAGAACTTTATAATACCGTAAATTCAAGGGTTGATTGTCCTGAATTGTTATCTTAAATACCATTCAATATACCAGCTAGAAACTTGAGGAAAATTGATACATTTAAAGTTCCAGTTCATCGTACTAATTATGCTCTTAATGGCACTTTAACGGGAGCATTTTTTTAATATTAATAATTTATGCCTTCAAAAAAAATCTTATTCGCATATAGAATTTTGCACATCAAAAGATGGCTTTAAGTTAATTCTTTTTAGTATTAAATAAATTTAATATATACATACATGTGTATATATGTATACCAATTATTAACTATTTTTTACTATGTAATATATTTTTCTATGTAAGCTATGTAGTTGCATGGCCTGTAAGGAATTTTGTTTTCCATAGACTGAAATAAATAAATAAATAAAATGCGAGTGATATTCACAGAAAAAAATAACAAAAGTTATTAAGTAATTAAAGAAAATTTGTTAAATCTTTTTAAGCATTTTAACAATTTCTTTAATTAACATGTTTGTAAATTGTCATATTTACAATTTGTTTTTTTTTAGAAAATAAATGTGTATATCATAGAAAAAATATTTTGTGTCAAAAAGAAAAACCATAAAAAAAATTCTTTTTTTTCATTTTAAATCTTTAAAAGAATGAACGATGTGGCGGTTGTTCTGAAATTTTACCAATCTATACGGACAGTTAACTTATTATTTAATTATTCATAAATAAATTTTAAATTAATGATTGCAAGATTCCGTTTTGTGTTGATGTCAGAAACTATGTTTGGACTAAGTTTGTTCCTTAATGAGTTATAATGGTTTTTGTGATGTAATTTTTTATGAATTTTATTAAAACGTTAATAAAAACCACTTTTAAATTAACCTTTAATTTTAATTTAGTTAGTAACAAAGTATTTTGTTAATATGACAATTTAGTAATAAAAATTTATATTTAATTGTTAACAAATATTTTATTCAATATTACAAACTCATTGTTAAAAATATTTGTTGAATTTTAACAATTTTCATTAACAAAATAGTTTTTTGTATTTACAAATTCAGTTGTTGGTGCCTTTTCAATGAAAAAGTTAATTGTATTGACGAATATGGTATTCAATATGACAATTGATTTGTCGTAATTTTTTTCTGTGTTGTAACTAAGGATCATATAGATTATATGATAGTTTACTTCAAAGACCTTAAAAATGAAGGAATTGATGCTAGTGTTCCGAGAAAAATAGCCTCTATACAAAGAAAATCAATACATCTTTATGTGAAAAATGTAATTCAACTAAGTAGTACCCGCCGGAACTTGCAGCGTTTTAGAGAACTGGAAGATTTTTATAATTTGAAACTGCTTAACGAAATTATAAGAGAAGAGCTAGATATATTTAGAAACAAAGAGTGGGAACGCCTTCTTTCTACCCTTGATATTGGCTCTCAGCCATTTTGGAACCTCACAAAAAGAGAAAAAAGGAGAAAAAGTAGAAACATTCCGATTCTGAAACAGGATAATTCTTCCTACACAATAAATCAGGAAAAATGTGATGTACTTGCCCAAACGTTTGCTTCAAACCATGAAGTCTCAGTTAATATTGGCGATCCTGAAACGATATCCCTGGTTAATAATACTCTACAATCCTTTCAGTCATCAACTATAAGCTTGTCAAATCATACCTTCACAAAAACTTCATACATTTCTTGTATTATAAGGAAGTTAAAACCAAAAAAATCACCAGGTATTGACGGTATCAATAATGAGTGTTTAAAAGCCCTCCCCATAAAGGGTATTAAATACCTAACAATTATAATAAATTCATGTTTAAAACTTTGGTACTTTCCTCGTGAGTTTAAAGAATCTAAGGTTATCGTAATTAAGAAGCCAAACAAACCACCTGACTGTCCCTCCTCATACCGACCTATAAGCCTTTTGTCATCCATCAGCAAAATTCTTGAAAAAGTTTTTAAAGAAAAATTAACCAATTTTATTGAAACAAACAATATAATACCTGCTCACCAATTTGGCTTTCGTAGTCAACATAATACAACACAACCGTTAGTGAGAATAAGGAATTTAGTCAACTCTAATTTTGCGAACCAAAGATCAACCGGAATGATATTGCTGGATGTCAAAGCTGCATTCGATTCAGTGTGGCACAACGGTTTAGTCTTTATGTTGCTTTGTTTCAACTTCCCCGTAAATATTGTCAAAATTATTCAGGATTTTCTCTCTCTCCGTAGTCTTAGAGTATAGAGTTATAGTGTCCCAGCCGGCTGTCCACAGGGCTCTTGTCTTTCCCTGATACTTTATAATTTGTATACATATGAGTTTTCCCAACTTCATTATTGCACAATGTCAATTTTTGCAGATGATACTGCAATCCTTTGCTCCGATATGTTTGCGGCAGATATTATAACAAATTTGCAAAACGCCTTACATGAGGGTTTAACTTATTTTAATAAATGGAAAATACTGTTAAATAGCGCAAAAACACAGGCAATATTTTTCACAAGGAAAAGGAAACCTTGTTACATCGCACAAGTAACTATTATTATAAACAACCATTCAATTCAATGGGAACAAAAGGTTAGGTATTTAGGTGTCATACTAGATCCTAAGATGAAATTTAGGGATCCCATACCTTATATTTTAAATAAGATAAATGTTCTCATCCGCATGCTGTATCCTTTTATAAACCGAAATTCAAGGTTGAAAATAGTAAACAAACAAATTATGCTTAAAACAATTTTTCATGGGATTATGTTTTACGCAGCTCCTGTTTGGGCAATTTGTGCCAAATGTCATATTAAAAAGCTTCAAGTCTCTCAAAATAAATTACTGAAGATGATTTATAATCTTCCTTGGCATTTCTCTACAAATAGACTCCATGAACTCGCACATATAGAATTGGTATATTGAACTCTTTGTATATAGATAACATGAAACAAATAATGTAAATAATATCATACAAATAAAATGAATGAATGATTGAAATATTTATTAATACCTATTTATATGTTTTATTTATTTTATTGTACCACAAATGTATAGCTTTATATCTACAGTACTGTTATATACTGTCATACTGTTGCACAGTCTTTTCTAAAAAAGAATTAATATCAACAACACTTTGTGAATTGTATGTATGTAGGTAAAAATAGGTTTCTTATAAAACAAACGTTTCGCTTAATAACTAGAGACAGGATATGCTCAGGCTCAGTTTTATTTAAGAATTTGATTACATTTATGTGCGCAGTTCTATATTCTCCTATTATATTATTAATTTTATAAAGCACAATTAAACAATTCCTATTAAAAAGGATCTTCATGCATACAGATGGTGTGTACAATTCTCTTTCTGCGTAAATGTTGGCGTCATAATTATTCATACTTCTATATACCTATTCCTGTTGTAAACAAACAAGTGAAAAAATAAATAACCCTTTATTTTCAGTTAAAATAAAAGAAGCAAAGATCATAAATTTGCATACGTTTGTGTCTATGAAATCACACGGTGTTGTTGCATATGTTTTTTATATGTATAAGCAACAACAAATGAAAAGGTCATAAGTGCATGAAATAACCAAAAAAATTACATAAAAAAGGATTGCTACTTGCATGAAAATTTGGGTTTCTTTAATGTCTACGCAAGCGCATATAGCAAACAAAAATGTTTTACCTAAAAAAATATTTATGATAGGTACAAATAAAAAAAAAACAGCAATACTCTGAAAAACATTTCTTTTCCAAATTACATACTTATAAAAAACAAGAAAAGTCATAAAAATGTTTTTTTTTTTAAATCAACTTGTATAACGAAATACACAATATCAATTTTCGAAGTTTTCTTTGTCGCTAACAATTACTTATATGTACATATAGACATACATATGTACATACATACATACATATGTATATGCATAGCCTTTGCAACGGATCAGTGATCACTACTTCCAATGTTATTTTCTCTAACAGATCATATAAGCAGCTTCCTACCTACATTTCCACTACATCCTATTTTTTGAGCTTCTATTACAATATCGCGATTGGTTGTTCTATTTTGAATTCATCCATTATCATCAACAATTAAATGAGCCAAGCTAAAATCAAAATGCATAGGTCATAAAACTATTATCTACACACCCATGCATAAAAATGTTTCCCCTTATAAAAGTAAATTTGACTGTTGTAAACAAATTTCTCAAAACAAAAACACACTTTTGTACCTTTACTTTATTTTTGAACAACTAGTCCAAACAATTAATTTAATTTTGTCTTTGACATATCACTCCCTATATTCTTTTAATGGCTGTTTATAAATATTTTTATAAATACTAACTATGTATGCATATGTTTTCTTTAAACATTAGTTGATTTTTCAATTCTTTTTTTATTTGTGCATTTAAATTATAAAACTCACCTTTCAATCATAATTTACCTTTTTTCAATAAATAAAAAAACCATTAAACAATTATATTTTAATCTACCAACACATCATACAAAGAATTTCTTATTTTAAATCATTCCTTTTTTAAACCTTTTTTGTATGTACACACAAAAATATTTTGTTCTTCATATTGTGACTATTATTAGTTTATTTTTCGACTAATAATATGTTTACTATTCACACTGAAATATTTAAATATGTCGTGTGTAATAGTCGCATATTTTGTGTCGCATATTTTGGCAGTCGATGATCAACAAGACGGCATATTTTGTTTTGTTATGTTATTTATATTCGTACATTTTGCATACACTTGGGCAGTTTGTGATGTGTGGCAGTAATATATTAATATTGAAGACACACAGTATTTAATATTTATGGTGACTAAAAATATTTGAATATTTCCATAGAAAATATATTTGTATGGCGAAATATTTAATATTTGCGCTTTGCAATATTAAAAAGTTGCTACGGGTTAAATATTTTTGAGTAATACTATAAATTATATTAATACAGCGATGCATTTAAATATATGACGGTTGTTAAATATTTTATATTTTTAGGTTGTCTGTTAGCTTGTGGTTAAAGATATGCATATTTATGACTAATATATTAGTATTTTTAAACCCTGATTAGAACAACAATTAATTGTTTTCTAAATCTTCATTGTTCTTAATTGTTTTTTAAATCTTCACAAAAAATTTTTTTTTTATTTTTGTTAATAATAATAGTTTTTTAAAAAAAGTTAAAAAACAATAATGTTGTTCTTAAAATACTTGAAAAAATTAATAGATAAAAAATTTTTAATCATCAAAAAGTGGCAGAGCCAAGAAATTAACTGCATCTGAGATACATTCGTTTTTAAATCACTGCAGTTTTTCAGTTTTATTCGAATGATACAAAGAAGCATTAAGTTACAATATAATTAACAAACATTTATTCTAATGCAACAATGTTGTAACTTGTACTCTCTTTTAAAAGCAACACATTTACATTTATTCTAAAGCAACCAAAGGAATTCCCCTTATTCATAAAAAAATATTATTGTGTTATAAAAGGTTTATTAAACAAATATTCATATTAAATCCGTTTTAAGAACATTTATAAAAACATTTACTAGAACTTATCATATTATAATACAACAGGATGTTCACAACAATGCTATTTAGCATAAAATAGTATACTTAGCACTTTAGAAGACTTGGTGAATTGGCTAATTAAAATACATAGTTTATTTGAAAAATTGCTCTTTTTTTGTGCTTCAGTAAAAATGAATTAAAATTATAAAAATATATTTTAAATTATTTTAAAGGAGCATTTATTTACATTAAAACTTTTCTTGTAGAAAATCGTCTGGTGCTGTTCATGAGAATCTGGGTTGGACAAATAAAATAAATAAATTAAAACGTTGTATGTTAAAAACGTGGGTTTGTGTCTTGGGGTTATAAATTCGAATTTATCTTCAAACACATTCTGGAAGAATACTTTCATAGTGTGAATCCAGACTCATATCAATTTTGTTTTTTTTTAGTAATTTAGTAATCAGACAGACAGATTAAAATTTAAATTTATGATTTTTAAAAGGTATGCAAGTTTCGTTTTTGATGATTATAAACTTTTAACACTGTGTTTTGTTTTTTATGATTTAAAAATATTTGTATGTTTATGTTACACCTTTTCATTAAAAAGTAACGTAAAGTATTTAAACTCAATTGCAAATGTTAGTTCAGTATTGATAAATATTGTTTGTTTTAATATACAAATAATGTCCAACCGAAGCCACTCTTTTAGGCCGATGCCGAAGCCGAACCTTACTTATCCAATGCCACAACAAAAAAAAATTTTAAAGTTTCATTACCAAAAAGTTAACCAAAATAAAAATTATGACTTAATACTCTCTGGTTCATCGAGTGCGAATTCAGTAATAAAAATTTCAAGTTATAAAAAAACCAACAAAAAAGTTTTTTATTAACAATTATCAAAATATTTGCTTGATCATAAAAAGAGAATTAAGTAAAAAGTTTTATTTTTTCACTTTTTGGAGAAAATCGACACGAAATATTCATATCCATCCGCTGTCTACTTTTTGGTAATGAAACGAATGGTTTGCTTAAAAATTATTTTACATATGCCTTTACATTTAATTCAAAATTAGTTTGCTTCTACTGGAAATTTTTTAAATTTTGAGTTAATATCGGTGGTGGCAAGACTACAACAATCCAAAGCCAACAGAAACAACAGATGTTTTTTGTATTGCATTGTTAGTGTTTACGGCTCGAAACTTGCCACCACCTTGTATTGAATTCGCCTTGATGTAGTTCTGCACTCATGCCACTTTAATTAAAATGAGTGTTGAACATGTAGCATTTTTTTAATTTTAAAGGGAACATCATCAGAAAAGAACGCTTTACACTTTTAAAATAACACATGTATTTCAGAAAAGAACATACAAAATGCAGACTTTTACTCAGAAAAGAAAACGCCATAACTTATTAAAATTTTTGTTTGCTTAAACTGCTTTATTAAAAGTTAAACTTTGTCTTGTACTTGAAGAATGCCAATGCATTTTGAAAAAATGTATTTTCAAATCCCACTTTAATTTCAGATCGAATCAAAAATATTTGAAATATTGTTAATTTTGATCATCGGTATCAACAAGAGCTTCTAAACTTTTTTGAATAGAATTCTTAAGCATCTCGCCAAGCTCCCATCTTATTACTACTGGCTGCAATGGAAGGGGAATCAAAGGAAACATTTCGTTAACAATTGCAATTCTATCAAATTGGCTTTAATTTCCTCTGCAACGCTGTATAACCCATGAGCCAAGAAAGTTACTTGTAACAGTTTTTGGTATAATATATATTTTAAAACCATAGGAAGACTTAACCATGTAAGGTGCTGCATCGTTTTAAAAAAGAACGAACTTTTGTGGAAATCTTGAAAATCTTGTATTTAAAGCGAAGATCCAAAATTATTTATTAATTGAATTTAATTTTTTTTAGAAGGTTTTTAAAATGGTAATTCCATGTCAAAACGACCAAGAGTGGGACACGACCTCTTCCGATTGTAATGAAATTTGGTGGGAAGGTTCCTTTTATCTTATAAGGAACATATATGAACGAAAAAAAATTTTAAAATTTTTTTTCAAAAGTTATGTCATATTCAAAATGTCATAATTTCGCAGATTAAGCCGAATTTCTTCAATATCTCGAAAACTACTTGACATACGAAGATGATTTAAATGTCATTTTAAAGAGAATACTTGGGACTACAAAACATATACTGAAAAGATATAATTTTTTTGAAAAATGTAATATCTGCAAAATATTAAATTTTAAAAGCGGACTAAGTCAAAAACCTATGTTTTTATTTGGCTGATTTTTTTTATATAATACCCCAAACTGTTCTTAAAAAATCCTGAAACTTTGAAGGAGGTGTTTTTATTCTTTTTTAAGATATGATTTTTATTTTTTCGCAACCTTTGAAAAAATAATCTTAAAATAGAATTTTAATATTGTAATTTTGAGCAATAAGTACACTGTGGTAGTTGCAAAATATGTAAGAGGTTGCACAGCATATATTTGCGTAACTCAAAAACGGTTTAGTTTATTGAAATAACTAAAAAAAACCGAAATTCGGCAATAAATAATAAAGTGGGGTTGGTCATACAGTTGACCCATAATTTCAGAGCGTTTTTTTTTTATTTGAACACACAAGAAATCCCCAATTTATTTTTATTCTATTTAACCCTTATGTGAATGGCAAGGTACCCGGGTACCTTTGGAATTTTCAACTTAATTTTTTTTTAAATTAACAGATAGTCCACATATTTAAAACTTCTTGAGAACTCCTAACTTTTAAACAATTTTAAATTATAATTATTTTTAAGCTTAAAAATTATTTTGAAAAGGCGTTGTGAACCAGTTTTCATCTTACACGCTTAACGGTATGGTAGGGTACCCGGGCACCTTCATACAGTAAATTCCACATGGGTACCCGGGTACCTTGCAATGCTGTTAAAGGTGTTTATTTTGCCATTCACATAAGGATTAAACATAATCACAAAATGTATATATGTGTTCCCTATTTGTTGTTTTTTGTCGCATTTATGTATGCTTCTAGCTAGTTTACTTGTGAAATTTGATGCGCGTGTACATATGTCAGCAGTCTCTATTAAAAAGTGAAGGTGTATCATTAGAAATGTCAAATAAATGTAAAAAACACTTTATCATTGGGAAGTCAAAATATAAGAAAAGCTTGACAAAGGCGTTCATGGGAACCGGTTAGACCTAGATTTTAATGTGACAACATCTTCAATCAGCTACATCAAATCACACAGAACAGCAATATTTAATGCTGTTTCCAACACATATTTAAAAATAAAGTTTTGGGAAGTAAATATACTCAATTTTTTATTCGAGAAAAATGTCCAGAAATTAGAATAATTCAGAAATTAGAATTGCTTTAAAAACATAGCGGTTCTAATTTGCGAGCGTCTACTGTATTTTAAATTTATTCCTCAGCTACCTTAAAAAGTGCGGAAAGCATTTTTTATGTCAAAACTTCTTATTTTCATTCAGTTTTCGTAAAAACAAATCTAATTCGACACCAACGGGCTGGAACATCTTATTGGACAGATAACTAGATCGGGTTGTTTTGTTGAAAATATATTGGCATTAGAAATATGTATATTAACCTCAATTATTTAACTTAATTATTATAAAGGGTCCTCATGATATCGTTTATAAGTCTCGTAATCTGTGCAAACTGTGTATTTTTACGCCCTCGTAAATGAACTGTCAAAAATTGTATGAGAATTCATTTACACAAACTTGGTAAATTTGCCCAACAATTTTGTCTCGTAAACTTGCGCTGTTCAATTGTGCATTTATACAAACAGATCTTTTAATGATTTTAACGTCGTTTTCAATGAAAAATCCAAGTGTCTTTAAATCACAAACAATAAATTCTAGCAATAATTTCAGTAAATTGGTCTTTTGGCTTTCTTTGAGCATTTTTAAAAGCAAATTTCTCATACATACATATTAATCACAAATTTAAACACAAATTTTTATATTTTTGAATTTTAATTTTTAATTTATTTTTGTATTGACGTTTCTTACAAACTGACATTAATTGTTTAAAATTACACAAAAGTAAAAAAGGGGCTTCATGAAACAAGACTCGTAAGTTTGCGCATTTGCACAAATGGCAATTTTAAGCGACATCATGAGGACCCTTATTGTTTTAACATGAAACTAAATGAGAAAATGAAAAGTCCGTAGGTACTTGTTTATACAACAACCCCTGAAAAAATTTCATGTTTAAAAAACGCTTAACCCTTTGTTTTAGGTAGCTAAGTTAGTTTTTTTTTTTGCTGTAATGACAGAGTAATAATTTTTCTGCATTGATAATATTCAGGTAACTTAACCAATTGGAATAAAACTGGCCGTCTACACTAAACAGCTGCTGGCTGGCAACACTAGTTGGTAGTGCTGACAAATATTTTATTGCTAATATCTTTAAGTTGTTAAATTGAACAATACTCAAATATATGAATGCTTCGTGGACTTAAGGACTCTTACGTAAATGTATACATTGCGGATCTGCTGTTCCGTTTTCCTAACCAAGCTTATGTATGTGTAAATAGGTACTCTCTGATATCGGCTGTTTACAACATTTATTAACCAGCGGCTTTTAAATTTTATTAATGAGATTCTCATCAAAACATTAATTTCAATTTGGTGTCATGAAATCCAATGTTATGGGGTTTTGTTCGAACTGAAATTAGTGTCAGCTTTAGGTGTCACAGAAACCAATGAGATCGGGTTTTTATTTTATTTTACAGCTCTTGTGATTTTATTGGAAATAAATATTGTTGTTAAAAGCCTAATTTTTTATTTTAAAGGTATTCATTTCAGTTTTTTTATTTGTTGGAAAAGTGGAATAATGTAATATTTGTTACAACAACCACAAGAAAAAAAATTCCACCAAAAGTTACATTTTTGTCAAACTATAACCAAGCGTAAAAAAATCAGGATAAAAAGATGTAATTTTCCGCTATAAACGTCAAAAAAAATGATGTTGCCATTCACAAAAAAATTGTTAATTTTTTATACAAAGTACGAAAAATTACTCTTGAATTGTACAACTCTGATTTTAAAAATTATTTTTTATAGTTACAACATTTCAAACATAACTTCTTTCTCTTTTAACTTTCAAAAAAAAAAATACGTATTGAGAATGTGTTCAATAAAAAAAGTTATTAAAAAAGAATTAAAAAAGAAATATTCTGGAGTATAATAAGGGAAATCACGATGGGTAGTGCAGTGTGCAAACGATGCAAATGCGTGCAAAAATTTACTCATTTGCACAACACAAACACAAAATGTATGTACGTATTTGAAATTTGCTCTATTATCAGGCATGCCACAAATTCCGATCGGAATGGTTTTAATTCCGTATGTTCAATTCCGATCGATTTAGTTTTAGCTTCTTCAGCTTCCGATCGATTTTGCTAAATGGTTTTACAATTGGATATGGCAACTTTACATAAAAACCATATGATTTTTGTGTTAAGTCCCAATTTACACTAGGGAATTCTCTTTTAATCTAACCTGAAGCGTTTACATATGAAACATTAGAAGTCAGACAGAAATTAATACTACGAAAAGTAAGAAAGAGAAATGAAAAAATGTCCAGTACAGATAGTCATGTACTACACACTCTGCCTTTTCGACCCCTCGCCATCAAACTTCGTGTGTCCGGAAAGAAATGTCCCTAGTGTAATTTGAGACTAAGTATGACAATGTTCAGAAAAAAGTGGTTTGTGAGGAAAAAAAGGTGGCAACGCAACGGTAAAGAATTTATTATGTTTTTAATAAAATCAATATAAAGTAAAATAAATAAATCAAAAGTGTGTTATTTCTTCAATCTATATCATAAAAAACATTTATTTATCCATTAAAAATAGTTTTAAGTAGTTTTTTCGGTTATAAAATAATGAAACAATCAATTCCACTTAGAAAACTAAAAGTGGTTTCATTCCGAAAACATTTTTCGTTTTTCGTTTTCTGAAGAAGCAAAATACGGAATTCAAACTACTTTCGATCGGAACGGAATTCTATGACAGGCCTGTATACTTCGTTTGCACTAAAAAAAACCATGAGCAAAATTAGTAGTGCATATTTTCTCAGTTGCAAACAAATGTAAACAATAACATTTGACATATTAGCCGCCATATTTAATATAAAATAGAGAATTAAATTTAAATTAATTAAAAAGAAAAATTTATTTTAATTTGCTTGTGTATATGTAATTGTAAACAAATGCAGATTATTTACAGTGCTGCCAGAAGTTTTTAGTGTTGAAAGAATAAATTTTTAGAAAAATAGCATATTTGCACAAAAAAATAAAAGTGGTATGCTCACGATCAATCATAACCCTGCAAATTATATTGGACCACCTGATCCAATTTGATTAAATGGACTACTCCATGGACTGGTCCGATGTAATGCAAGGATGGACAATGTCATTGGTAAAAAGTGTTTGTAGTAAGACGACATATCTTTGTTTTTTGACGACATGTTTCTGTTTTTAAGCGAAGTTAAAACTAATCCTCTTGTGTATACAATGGAGTAGTTTTAAGACTACTCCTTTGTAATTTAAAGCTGGGTTATATGGTCCTGCCCTAGACTATGTTTTTTCCATAAGTTTGGGTTACTTTTGGAGTAGTCCTTGTCTCTTTTGGGCTACATTTTACACATTTTACATTTTATATGCACTGCAAATTTACACATTGCAATTTTGCACAATGACCATCGTGATTACCCTTAATATTAATATTTCAAAGTTAATTTTGTATTGTTTTCATGAAAATATATCTTTACATACCATTATTTTCGTAAATATTATAAATGTCTGTTAATGATGTGACAATTAAATAATTAATTAATTCACTTAACACTTATTTGGCATGTTGAAAATATCAATTACTTCCACGAATTATTTGATAGATTTTTTTTGACAAAAAAAAAATAAGAGTGTAAATTTTCTTTTTTTCATTTTTCCAACCAAAAAAATTTTAAATGAATACCCTTTTTATTTTATTCAACAGTAAGATTATTTCCATAGATGGAAGTGAATAAAATTGATAAATAGTTAAAATAGTATTTTTTGCATGCATCCGGTAGTCTCCGGCAGCGGGCTGGTGCATATTTGCAAAAGCCTTTTTCTCACTTTTTCTATGGTGATTTTATTTCTTTATAAGTTTAAATAACAAATATTTTTGTATTTGTATGGCATTTATTTGATATGTACATTTGGATGTTTACTGCATTTTCACTTCTTATTTTCTTTTCTATAATTTGCATTTATTAAAAACACAAGTTTTAACAATATTTTAACGCAAAAATCATAACTTACAAAATTATTATAAATAAACATTTTAGATAATGCAAATAGAAAAAAATAAGCACATAGTTCCGAATATTCGCCTTAAACTAATTATATTAAATACAATATTATTTTGTTTAATTTGACCTTTCTTTTTTTATAATTATTTGGAATTGTTTAAGCTTGAGGTCTTTTTAAAAAAGCGTTACCGTTGTGGTACTAAAGTATCAATTTCTTCTCATAATTTGTTTAAATCGGAGATGGAGGAATGGAATTCAAGTTAAGATTTTATAACAAAATATAGAACGCACATTTCTAAAAGGTTGTTAGTTGTTAGCATTCGCAAAAAGTTTGTGTCAATACATTTTTACTACTACTAAATTGAATATTTGATAATGAAGTACAAATTAAAGTACAATTTCTCTAATAGCAAATATAACTCATTTACATATGTACACATTTGTTAATTTTTGTATTTTGTTTTTATTTATTGAATAACTCATGTATACAAAAAAATGTGACATTTTATTTAACAAAAGGTGTTCGTTTCTTCAAAATGTTTTGCTCTCTAAAAGGATAATGTTTTATTCTACTTCTATATTTTTGCCCCGTATAAATCAACAGTGTTGAAAGTGCCCTGTTAAATAAATTTTTAAAACGGCGAAGATTGCCTCAAAGATTAACAAAAAATAGCAAAAAAAATTTTATTTTTATATTTTAAACAAGCATTAAAATTGATTAAAATCTTCCTCAAAACTTAAAGTAATGGCAAAAATTCGATAAAAATCAGGTCAACTGCTAAAAACAGGAAAGAGCATTGCAACAAATTAAAACCTTAACCCTTTTTTAGTTGAAACACCCTTTTTTGACCCCTTTTTCTGGAAAATCCCCTTTTTCCGACCTTCTCGAACATTTTATTTATTTATTTATTTTTCTCAATATTTCGATACCCTTTGGTTAGCCTCTTTCGGAAATTCAATTAAATTTACAACAAAAAATTATAAAAATTTTTTTTTTTTTCAATTTTATATTTAAATATTGACTTAAAATATTTTAAGTTCCATAACTCCTAAACTAGATCCTCAGGCGCAATAAAAACTAAATGAAAATTTTTTATTTTGAAAGCAATTTTAGTGATGTATTGTTAAAAATATGTATATGTATGTAGGTATAAAGTATTTTACATTTTTGTACAAAAGCGCCGATATCGTTATGTATTGACGTTTTTAAACAAGAATGTTAGCAACAGGGTTTGGAACAAGACTGCGGGCATAATCAAAACAAATAACCCAACAGAGCAAAACAGAGCAAAATGTTAATAAGTTGTAGAATAAGCTCATCATAAGAGATTTTCTACAACATGACAACCAAAATTATTGCAAATCCCTTATTCTCGTAATAGTTTTGTACGTGTTAGTGAGAATGATGTTCCGTTATTTAACGCGTGCCTAAATTTTGTATTATTAGTTCAAGTTTTCAGTCTTTGTGTTTTGTTCGAAGGGATTTAAACCAATTAAATTTCTCAAGATATCCGCGAACAAACTCTACTCAAGACCAAAATCAACTTAAATTAAGCGTCTTTAACGCTAACTTTACTGCATGAGAAAAAAAACACATTAACGGCAGAACCACAGCAGCAGTATATAAATGAGGCGACGCAGAACTTGATACCATGCGGACATATAATTTACAAGCCAACACTTTTTTATACCCTATTAAACGCAAAACTCGAAGAAACAAAAACAGCTGACGGTATTTCAAGTTTTTTTTATTTATTTATTATTATTGTTGTTTTTTTCTTCTCTTGTACGTTTTGTTGTACATTAATATACTATTGATGGTAGGAGCAGCGGCAAAAACATCGATAAAACCAAGTTGGTTTAACCAACTTGGCAGTAGCTGATGCTTGTAATAGTTTGAAAAAAAAACTAATATCGAACTTAAATGAAAACAAAAGTGAAAGCATTATTTGTTTTTAGAATGTTGATCAGTTATTTAAGATAATTGTTTCTTTATAGCAAATATGAATGGTCAATAAAGCATAAAAAACCTGTACGACTGGAATGGTTGTGAAAGCATTGACATTTTTGATTAGCTGTCGGCATTTCTGCAACTCAAACCATCAAGAACCGAAAATAATTAGTATACCTATTTGAATTTTCAAGGGAAAAGAGCAATTACAAGAAAATAACGGAGAGCCATGTCATGAACATAATTTTTATCGTTTTCAATTGATACTTTTTATACTCTCCACTACAATTAGTTTTGAAGAGGGTATACTAAGTTTGCTGTCTCTTTGAGTAATTCTAAGTCGATTTAGCCATGCCCGTCTGTTTAAAACACGCTCACTTTCGAAAAACTCAAAACAAATTAACAAACTTGGTGTCAAATAGCTTCTAGTTATCCTAAGCAGTTTGAGATTGAATTCCAGTTCAGTAGGATTAGAGCTATGAATCAAAATGTGGAACCACCACCCTAAAAAGTTGATAATTTTGTTACAAAAACTAACACTAATGGTGGAACAATGCACTGAATGGTATAAGATTTCGCAAAAATTCGTTTTATTCGACTGGAAATCACGATGTAAAATTTCGTGAAGATCGGTTAATAATTTACAGTAGGCCCCATATAAACCCTATTCCCGGAAAACAGTTTAGTAAGCGTAAAACCATAATTACAAATGCTATCATAACAAAATTTAGCACTTTACAGTTTTAAGCTGGGATCACATGATTGCCGCAATGCACCAATTTTCACACTTTTTAATAACCCAATCGTGTGACTTCACAATCAAATGGTTCATGTACCAATCGAGGACAATATTGTGCTTACTTTTACCAATAAAATGCAACCCTGGTGCGGCAATCGTGTGACTGCTTGCTATGCAACCTCGCGCCAATAAAAATAACTAAAATGCACCAATATTTATTGTGTTCTTGTGCGGCAATCAAACAACACAATATGCGCCAATATTTACCTTTTTTAAATAAATTTACGTTTTTTTTTCTTTTAGTAAGTGATAAAGATAAATATGATGTTATTTATTATGCATTTTCATCTTTTTTTAAATTATTGCTATTAACAAAATATATATGTTTGTACACAATATATAGCTGTTCAGTGCGAATATTTTTATTCAAGATATTTAATAAAACTAAGTTTTTTTTCTATTACAGATATTTGTCGTTAATATTTCTTAAAGAATTTGTTAACTTAAAAACGAGAATTTCCTAAAAGTAGCCAAGATTTCTCTTTACTAAACGATTTGTTTTGATTATAAATTTAAATCAACTAAAGCGATTCAAATATTTTAAATTTGTATTCATATGGCCATTTTCTCAATGTACCGTCAAACTGCCTGTTACTTAATGTCAACATAAATTTATTAGACCGATAAACTGTCTGTTAACAATTTTAGGTTTCTCAATATACCGACAAATAACATGGTTTAAAGTTGGCTACACCTCTCAAAATACATGTAAAATTTGGGAGTCAGCTGATTGAATTAATCTCTACGGCAAATACAAGAAAAATAAATAATCGGCAGATGAGTGCTGGTTAGCTTTGCGACAGAATAGAAGCAAATGAGACATTGAGAAAACCAAATATCTTTAATGTGCAGTTTTTCGTTGGGAAAAAAGTTAATCGTGTAATAAGAAAACGGCCATTAAAATTTTAATAATTTTAATAAATTTTAATATATTTTTTTGATATTTTAAAATATAATTTAGCTTTGTTTACTGCCTGTTCAACAATTTCGAACGTAAACGTTCGTACAGAATTTTATATGAATCAAATTTTGAAACTGAACTGAACTGGCAAAATAAAATAAAGTAATATGTTTTTATTTTTGTTTTTTCTTTACCCACTTACAACTACATTTAGAGCTGACAAAAAATCAACCAATTGTAGTCGGGACTGTAAGAAAAGATAAACTCACTGTTTAAAAATTGTGTCATATTGGTGCATTTGCGGCAATCGTGTGATCCCAACTAATTTCACCGCTGTATTGCAATTTATTAAAATTTATGTTTTTTAATACCAGAAATCACTCTGCAGAATTTTGGGATGATTGGTTCATAATTTATCATGGCTCCAATATAAATCCCCCTCCTGAAAATCATTTAAGTTCGGATTAAACTGTTACGAATCATGATATTTTACTCAAGCTTGTTAAAATTACTAAAAAAAAGCATAACACTCTTTGATTGTCGGTCAATAATTTAATATAGGTCGAAACCGCAACCAATTTTGATGCTGACGGCTATTTTTATATAGATAAATTAATTATAGTTATAAATCGTATAGAGAAATATTCAAATTGTAACTTGTTTATTTTACAATTACTTCCCCTTTCTTTTTTCGACTTAAGTTCGTTAAAAGTTGAAATAAATCCTTAAATCGATGTCCTAAAAATTAGGGTATGCATGATTATTTTAATCGTAATCGTTAAAACAAATTTTCGAGTGTGTACCCTATTTGGGTGCTATGGGCAATCATGGACCCGCCAGAATTTGTTTGTTGTTAGTAGATTAAGATTCATGTTAAAGTTCTTTTTAACGAATATTATTAAGATATCTTTATCCATATCAAATTTGTTTGCCTCTAATATTTTAGGAAGGAGATTTATATGAGACCAAAGTTATTTTGGACCTACCAGCACAACATTTTGTAATCACATTGTTGCTATGGTGAAAGTTATTATTGCCAATTTGTATGCCAATTCCAACATTTATTAGAAAGTTATGACATTTAAAGGTATTTTCGGGAGTAGTATTTGTTATTTGTAGCTATGTAGCTATGGTCAAATATGGACCGATTCCAATGAAATTCCAAATTTAACCGTAATACCAATATTGAAATATAAATTATAGAGTCTTTTTGTATGGGATCTATGTAAAATTAAGGACCTATTCTTATTTTTTTCAATGGGCTTGGTTCAATCCTATGAACCAAATTTCATTAAATGATCTCCAAAATTGTACTTTTCTCATAAGGTTTACATGGACCGTCAGCTAGGCGGACGGATTGACATAGTTAGATTACACCGCGGAAAAGTAATTTTGCGGTCTTGAGTTCGATTGCAATTTTTTTTTACTTATTTAATGTCACTGATTTCAGGTCTAATCTAAATTTTTCTCTATCAGCTCTATTTTTCGAGTTATACCGTTATGACCAAAATTAAGGCACTTTCACTACATATATTGGAATAACTGAAAACGGTTGACCTTATTCAGTTAGAAAAAAATCCGAAACTCAGCAATAATAATATCTTTATGCCGTGCTTACATTATTTTTAAATTTGTCCTATAGTTTCAGAGATATTGATGAATTTTTTAATAAAAAAAGGAACATTTTGGAAAAAAACTAATTTTTTGCTCTCTAAAAATTCATGAAAAATAAAAATGCGAAAAAATCAGTTTTATTCTAAAACATTTAGCTTAACATAAATGCAATGAGATTTATTTTATTGTAATCGGTGAACATATTTTGATTTTATTCACAATTTACTGAGAAAACTGAATAGCATTTTTATTTTTTATGAATTTTTAAAGTGCAAAAAATTAGCTTTTTTCAAAATGTTCCTTTTTTTATTAAAACATTTATCAATATCTCTTAAGCAACAGATCAAATTTAAAACCAATGTAAGCACGTCTTAAAAATAATATTGTTGCAGAGTTTCGGATTTATTTTCTAACACAATATGGTCAACCGTTTTCTAGTTATTCCAATATATGTAGTGAAAGTGCCTTAAATTTGGACAAAACGGTATGTTTCGAAAAGTAGAGCTGATAATAGAGACAAATTGAGATTAGATTTGAAATCAGCAACCTCAAATTAGTAAAAATTTGCACCAGAGTGCGAAGCCGCGCAAAAAAGTTGAATTGTTTTCCCTTGTGTTATTCATATATATTGCAGAAAAAATCGCATAACTGCCTAGGAGTCGCCTCTAGGAGGATTATGTATGGCCATAATTTGTTTAATGTTTGTTTTAGAATGGGGTACAAATATGGCGGTTTAATGAAATTCTTAAATTAGGGTCAAATGTGTGACTAACCCCACTTTATTTTAGAATAAAATGTACGACCGTCCTCCATACAAATATGGTGTTTTAGGAAATAGTAAATTTAATAGACATTTTTCATCTTCTGTGAGTGCCCCGGTAGGCTAGCTGGTAGTGAGCTAGTCTATCAGCGCCGAGGTTGCGGGTTCGATTCCCTCCAGATAATCTGGTTTCTTTCCTGCAGACATGCGTAGAGCTTCGCGGGGATAATTTAGGGATTTAAATAAAAAAGAAGTCGTAGACAGAATTTAATCATTTACGCCTTGTGTTCTTTGGAACTTTGTTTTCTATACGTGTAGATAAAATGAAAAACTATGTATTCAAACTTTCTGTACAGGGTGGTTTTTAAATTTACTCAGTTTTAAATCCACTTCAAGTCGTTTTCCCCGATTAAATTCTTTTGGATTAATTTTGCCATCCCATTTCTCAACAATTGATAAGACATCTTTGTTTGGGTGACATTTTGCGAATTACTCGCATATGCGAAATGTCATATGTTAAACAAAAAATTAAAAAACTAACTTTGATAAATTATAAATAATTTATTAAAGAATAATTTTTAAAACTAACTATTTTTTTTAAGAATTCATTATATTTAACTACTGACTGTCAATTGTTTGATTGGCCTGTAAGTTTGCTCGTTGCATGTGTGTGCTCAGCTTCGCAAACAAACAATTGTAACAAAAAAAAATAATAAAATATGATAGAAAATTAAATAAAACCTAAAATAAGCAATAAAAAAACAGTTAGGTGGAAATTTGTAGTAGAGCTTATTAAAACGCAATCAAATAAACATGCAATATGGAAATACTAAATTTATTTTTTAATTCATTCATTCATTATTTTTGATATGTTTTCTTGTTTGGCTTTCTTACAATTAATTATTTTTTGTTGCTGCTTTTCTTAAAACGACGTTTAAATATTTCACTTACACACTAACTCACTGACTGCCATTATGACTTACACACATTTGTGGAAGAGTCACATTACTTGCACTTTTTTGTACATTAAAAAATTGGAACACGACATTATTTTTGGTCAAGCATGTGATCAATTCAATTACGGATTTTCAATCGCAAAATACTTAAATTACCTATATTCAATCCCGATTTTGTAAAACTGAGATTGAATCAATCTCAAAATGCGCTTGTTTCACGCATTATAAAGTTGATTTAATCCCGACTTCGTGCTTGAAAAAACAAAAATAAAAAAGGAAAAAAGAAAAAATTATTATGATTGATTTACTTAACAACATCATGTCCGATCAGGGTTGTTAGACCTTTTTCCTCAAAAATCGTCAAAAGTTTTAACAAAATTCGTCAAAATCGTCACGAAAATTTAACAAAATCGTCAACAAAACGTCAAATATAAATTTTACAAATTAAAGACAATTTATTGCATGGATTCGTTCGAAAATATAAATTTTTAGCAAGGGCAGCCCGATATGGTTTTTACTTTAAAAATCTCATGTATGAGCAGGGATGTTAGATGTGACGATTTTACGTCATTTTGACGATTTTTTTCAATGAATTTACCAAAATGACAATTGACGATTTTTGATTTAGAGTCACTAATGTTTTGACGATTTAATCCCGTCAATAAATTTACTTTAAACTTTAATCTGGCATCAATTTTATAACACTTTAATCTGGCAAGCAGGTTTGGTAGATGTGACGATTTTTCGTAATTTTAACGATTTTTTTGAGAACATACAATAATATGACGATTGACGATTTTTTGACTAAAAGTAATAGTGTTATTATGTGATTTTCGGGCATCGATAAAACACAAGAAATATTTACAATTATATTGAAAACAGTTTTTGGAATTTGGAAATTAAACAAAAAAATTCCTCCCCCATCCCAGGTGGATTTCATTAGAAGCATTAGTAATTCAAATTCTACAATTATAGAAATGCCATCGGTACTGCAAAAAATATACTTTAGAGCCCCGATTTGCGTCAGTCCTATCTGGTCCGCTTTAAAAAAATTGGTTAAATCCGCTTTGCGTTTTTATGATTTCGATTTGCGTCGCCACATACGAATGCATTTTTCGATGAAGTCATAATCACATGTGCAGAATTTTTCTATTTGTGTGTAAAAAGGCAAATCCCATTTAATGTTAGTTAGTTATTCTTAGTAAAATTTTGTGTTAGGAAGTAAGAAGTTACTTTTTAATAAGAAGTTGTGTAGAAAAATGAGTGCAATGAGAAAAAAATGTATTAGTTTGGAACTAATATTGGACGTAATAAAACGTTTCAAGTCGGTTGATATAGACAGAATCCTTGGTTTTTAGCACCTTTAACAATAAAAACAATTTGCAATAGAGATAGCGCTAAAAGTTAATCATTTAAAAATAGCTCGAGTTAAAAGCAAATGAGATTTTATTTATTATTTAATATTTTTCTGAGTATGGATAAATCAAATAAAAAATATTTTTGCTATGCATTCATGCAAATATATTTCTTCTAATGTTTTCTTTTTAAATGATAAATATATTCAGCTCACTTGCTGAAATAAATAGAACAAAACTTAACCATATCACTTACTTCTTCATAAATAGAATTTCTTGCTAAAAATTTTTATTTTCGAACCAATTTATGCAATAAATTGTCTTTAATTTGTAAAATTTATATATTTGACGTTTTGTTGACGATTTTGTTCAATTTTCGTGACGATTTTGACGAATTCTGTTAAAACTTTTGACGATTTTTGAGGAAAAAAGTCTAACAACCCTGTGTATGAGAAGCAAGAATTTTAATTTACTTTTTAACACTTCGTGGTACACATGAGTATGGCCAGACCTTTTTTAAATGTGTATAGATAATCAAAACATGCGTAAGCCGGACGGTTAAAGACAACGAAAAGTTTAATCTTTTTTTTACTGGATTTAAGAATTTTATACTGATTTACGAAAGTAATCACATTTAGGATTGCTTTTAGTACGTTTTAATGTTGTTCGTACTTGAATTTTTGAGTACGACTCGTAGTTAAAGTAATCATACAAAACTTGAACTATCCCGAGTGTTTTTCTTTCTGTGTACACAGATCGAAAAAAGACGTTAAAAAATTGTTAACCAATGGTAATAAATTGATTACAAAGTGTTGTCAATATGTTGTCAAATTGTGCCGAAAGATAAAAAACGAACCTTTGTTGTCAAATAGGTGTCGCACTGTCATAATAAATAGCGTATTTACAAAAATTTTTGTTTTCGCCGCAAGTATAAAGTGTAAATTTTTTTAAGTTAAATAAAATGAGAGAGAAATAAAATTATAAAACTAAAAAGTGAAAAGTAAAAAAAAAACATTATAAACAGTGACGAACGCATTATGTTCCTGGGATATGAAGGAGATTTTTTTCTTGGAAAATATATAAATGATGTACAAACAATGCAAGTGCAAATGATTTAAGACGATGAAGAGGCCAAACAATTGAAAAAATTTATATTAAATCGACTATTAAACAATGAAGTTTCTGTATTTTTTAAATTTTTATTGTACATTTTATTAAAATTATACAGGTGAATTTGTTAAATTTTTATTTTAAAAGTTTGAAATAAATAAGAAAAATGTAATATATATTTTTATTGATTTGGTTCAGAATGTGATATTTATTACTTTACTCAGAACAATGTGTTATCGAAATGATAACTCAATGTGGTCAATATACCAACGGTGTATTGTCAAAATATACTTAAATTTTATTGACAAAATGAGACCAAAAGGTGACAAAATCACAACGAGGTGGTTAAATCATATTGACACCATCTGTTATCAAATTGAACACAAACGTAGTTTGCTCACTTTTTACAACGAATGGTGTCAATTTTGGTATTTGTTTACCCTATTTTTCCCTCTGTGTAGAGAACGGCAAGAGCCAAAGTTTACAAAATATATACAAGAATCTGTGGTTTGTTAAAATTAAATTTCAAAATGTTTAAGAAAATAAGAATGGAACAGATAAATAATATTGACAAAATTAAAAAAAAAGTAATAAATTTAAACAGATCAAAAATATTGATAAAACAAGTGGCTGTGCGAATCTTTAATATCCTTAACCCACTCACCCACACATTTAAACACTTTTCTATATTTAAGCGGAAAATCATGTCGCTGTAAAGGCTCTAAGTCCTTTTTTTTAAGAAATTGAGATTTTAATGCAGTAATGTGCAATAAGTGGAAATATATTGTTTACAAAGAAAAAATTACAGTTGTCTCATTTTTTATTGTTGTTTTGTAGTGATGAGCAAAAGCGCTTAGTCCAATTTATCACAAGAAAAAGCTCTAAGTCCCAATTAAAACTACAGTAAAAGACAGTTTAACCATTTCTCTCAAATTGTCCCATCACATGTATTTTGTTTGTTTTTTGTCTCTGCTGTAAAATTTTCAAATATGGACTTAGAGCCTTTACATGTTAAGCCAGCGATGTATTTATTTGCAAAAGCAAAGAAAAAAAATAACAGTCTACACATTAGAAAAAATAACAACAACAAGGGTTTTCAAGGGAAACATTTGAGTCTGTCGTGGTGTTTTGCTCATATCTTAGCCGATGGACAGATCTGAATTGCAATAGCAAATTTTAACGTAGTATATATTACATAATTATATAACAACTTAGTCCTCATCATATCGGGGGTCTTCAGAAAACCCATTTAAATATACACACGGTCGGACGGACATCGTTAAATCGACTGAGGTCCAAGAATATGAACATATACATATATTTACTTAATAGGGTCTAAGATCTATAAAAATTACAAGCGAATTGACAAACTTATGTATCGTCTCCTAAAACGCAAAAGACCCTTACTAACAAAAAATTTAAAATCGACTTTTTAATTAAATCTGATCTTTCGGCCAACATAAGCGATTTTATTAACAAAAAACAAACGGCGCTATCTACAAAAGATTATAGGTAGATCTAACTAAAAGTTCGCAACATTTTTAATTGTCAAAAGAACTGGTAGGTTTTACAAGAAAAATAGAAGAAAAATTAATAAGGTATAAACAGGTTCATGCAGTTTTTCAATTTTTTAAATAAAATAGTTTTTTTCTCCTCCTGTAAAATTTTCAAAATGTTAGAATAGAGCCTTTTAAATTTTAGGTGACGGCCAAGGTAAATTCTTTAGACTTAGAATTTTCCTAATGATATCCTCAAAAAAAAAACTGTAAAACAAAACATTTATTACAAAGTAAGAACGAAGGCCGGGGCAGCCAATTCCTAATTTTAAATTACACTGTGCATTAGGGATGGGCAAGTTGAAAAAATATATCGATATATATCGAATCGATATTTTTTTAGAGTATCGATATTTATTATTTCAAAAATATTGATATATCGATATATCGAACGTATTTTGCTGAAACTATTACCAAATTAAAAAATTCGGTATACCTTTGTACAAACATACATATGTATGAACAAATTAATTATGTATATGTAATTACATTGTTACTTTTTATTGTTTCATTTTATTAAAAAAAATTAATAAAAACAAAAAAATTTAATCAAAACAAAAAATTCAATTATAACAAAAACAAAAGGGAAAAATACAAAAAACCAAAAGAAAAAAATATAAATTACGAAAAATTTAAATGGAAGTAAATAAGTCATAGAAGTACCAACTTTTCTTAAAATTTGAATTGCACCCCAAAAGTACCAACTGGTTTTAGTCAAACCAGTAATCATCAGATATGGACATCAGGAGCACTTTCTGTTTTATGTGCACTCCAGACAATCTGCTTCTTGTATCCGGCACTGCTTCTTATAAATGCCAATTATTTTAGATCTTCATATATGTATGTTAAAAAAAAACCTTTGATGCATGCAGTGATTCCAATTCTTAAAAAACATATTGTTTGAAAAACGGCTAAAATTTTGAGTTCTTAATGAAGACTGACTTAAAAAATGTCGAATTCGATAGTCGTATTTCAATATCGATACATCGATATATCGGTATATAAAATATCGGCGATATATATCGATTATATTTAATTTAAATATCGATATTTTGATATATCGATATTTTTTGCCCATTCCTACTGTGCATGTTGAAAAAATAGACAAGCCGGGCACATGGCGTTTTAACATAATTCGGGTACGCTGAATCCAATGGTGCTAACCGTTTTTTTTAGGTTAGCTCTTGTTTTCGACATATACCGTTATTTTAAAAATTGAGGAAATTGTTAGAAAAAAATGCCCATCTAGGGGCATCCTAGGCGATGCAGCGGCCAAATTTAAGAATTTCATTAACTTTTGTGAATAAAATAGAAAGTTGTTAACAGGTTTTAATCATTTATGGCTTGTTTTGTTAGCAAATTCGTATATGTCTGAAAAATTTAGATGCACAGCTGTATTTTCCAATTTTGTATAAATTTTTAAAAAATTTCAATAAACAAACCCGTTTTTGAGTTACGCGAATATATGCTTTTCACCCTCCTCCATTGTCGAAATAATATCTTTAGTTTTTCTAAAATCTTTGGATGAATTTTCCTGACGATCTGGTCTAAGCAACCAGTGAAATGCGCATATGAATAGCTTATCCCATCAATAATAAAATTTCAGTTTATCAATAGTATGAAATGGGAATTTAGCACATCTAAACGAAACGAAACCTTGTTAAATAATTTTTAGAATCCTAAGAAAAACATTGATAGAAATTTTTATAATTTCAATTAGAGACATTTTTTTTTTCTAGAATAGATAATTAAATTACTCAATTATGTAGTTATCATATTAGTCACAACTATTTTTAAAGGTTTTTTTCGCAAATTACTTCTTGAATAAATAATTGCAGTCATACAAATTTTTTTACGATCAGATAATTTTTTTCTACTAAATATTGTTACGTTGTTAAAAATAATTTGTAGCAAAAACTATTTTAATTGTTCAATTGTCAAACAACCCACAAAAACTCATCTGAGTTTGCTGATTAACGATTAGATCTGACATTATTAGTGTTATAATTTTACACTCGGTACGTGGTTTAACAAACGAATGAGTATAAAGCGTAAAAAAATTAGATTTAAAGCAAATTGTAAAATAAATATTTATGTATGTGTTTGGTTGGAAAAAAGTTAAAATGTCAAGTTAAATAATAATTTTTCTTTATTATTATTATTATTATTATTATTTAAAGAAATTGGCTCCCTTATTTTTTTGCTTAAATAACCGAGTCGAATGTGTCGTTTGGTGAAATGAAAAGACAAAACAAGACAAGACAAGTAAAAAACCCATTGCGGTTTTTGGCCCGCTTTCAAAATTTGTAAAAATATGAAGAGAAATGTATGAATGTTTGGGCTTTTTTTTTAACAATTTCATATTTACCAAACGTATTTTGGTGTCTTTTTGTATGTTGGATTATGAAATACTCGTATGGCTTGCATTGCCTGTAGAGCATAACTAAGCATGAGTTTCAGTTACATACATAAGTAGATACTTTTTACATTTTACATTCATTAATATGTACATTTTAAATATTTTTTTGTTATTTTTTTTAAGTCTCCAAATCATAAAATAATTTGACCCATTATCTGGTTAGCTGCTCATGTAAAAGAGATTTAAGTTTGGTTTGTTTTTGCCTAAAGTTATTTTGCAAGATTAAATTTGATTAAAGAAATATTTTGTTATTTATTTTTGGTATGCAAGTACAAATTTCAATTAACTTCATACTCTTTAATAGTATATTCAGTAATTTGCTTGGCTTAACTGCAAATTTCGTAAAAGGGCATGTTAAAAAAGTTAAAAAATAAATAAATTAACAAATAGATTGGTAGTATATTTATATGTAAGTATATACAGTGTGAGGTACCTCTGTTCACATTTTTATGCCCTCCACCACAATTAGTTGTGAAAAGGGTATACATATGTACATACCAAGTTTGATATTCCTTGTGATACTTTTTATTATTCATCTCAGACCCCATAAAGTCTATATATTCTGCTTTCTTGAGTAATTCTAAAGGTGCTATCAGACGGGATGTATTTTACATATGTACTGTCACTTTTCTTACCCATATGTAATTCTATATGTATGTCAAAATTTCCATTTTACATACGATTTATAATTTTTGCTATCACACCTGCTTATGTTTTTCCTTATGACATAACGTATAAATGTAAACAAAAGCTGACTTTTGAACGTGTATAAATTGTTTTAATTATAAAGCTGCTGAAATTATAAAGTTCTTAAAAGTAAAATGGATGTAACAACTGCTAATAAAATAATTGCAGCGTCCAGCATTATTACAGTAATATCTGAAATAAAAATAAAAAAAAGAAACAAAAACCATCTGTTTTGTTTATGTTTGCCACAGGAAAATAGAGCGTGTTCTAATTGAAAAAATTACATACGTATTTCCACATGTATTTTACACATGCAAAGTTTCATATGTATCACACGATGTGTACAACTTTTACAGATGGAAAATTTGACAGTACATACATATATAAAATACATCCCGTCTGATAGCACCTTAAGTTGATTTAGCCATGTCCATCTGTCTATCCGTCTTTTGAAAACACGCTCACTTCCGAAAAACTCAAAAGAAATGAACAAACCTGGCATCAAATTTACAAGGTTTCGTTTAAGTGTGCTTAATTCCAGTTTGATACTATTAATAAGCTGAAATTTATTGTTGATGGAAAAAGCTATTCCTATGCGCATTTCACTGGTTGCTTATGCCAGATCATCAGGAAACTTCATCCAATGATTTTAGAAAATCTAAAAATTTTAGACAAATAAAACTGTTAAGCGAATAAGAATTATCAAAACCAGTTTTACTTGCAACAATATTAAAGCTTAAACAAAAACAACAACAATAAACAGTGAGTTTATCTCTTCTTATGTGGCAATATTATTGTATATAATATTCGCCATATTATTTCCATTTTTTCCAATATTATGCAATAAGTTGCACAATGGTTTCATTCATTCAACAAAATAGTGAACATAACCTATAGGAATAAAATAAACAGCATTGTGCTATATTGCCAACACATTTCACTTTCTTTTCGTTGTGCAATAAAAATCAAAAGTCTTTTGATTTTTGTCAATATGTTGTGCCACCTTCGAATATCACATACACATTGGCGATATAATTATACAATACGCAAAGTTGAACAATTTTATTGCAAGTGTATGAGCCACTTAACAGTCCCGACTACAATTGGTTGATTTTTTGTCAATTCAAATTGGCTTGTAGTTATCCTAAGCAGTTTGGGATTGAAATCCAGCAAAATCGGCTTACTAGAATCAGAGCTATGAATCAAAATTGATTGTTTTGTTTCAAAAACTAAAAGAAATGGTGGAACAATGTACGGAATGATATAAGATTATGCAAAAATTCGTTTTATTCTACTGGAAATCACACTGTAAAATGTCTTGCAGTTCGGTCTATAATTTACCGATAAGTACGCCTTTAACCGTAATAAGCAATACTATCATAATAAAGTTTGGTACGTCACAGTTTTAAAGGCGAGAACTGACACCGTGAAATTTACTCTGATAAATTAATTAAATACGCCTAAAACCGTAGCAGATGTCATGAATTTTGTGATGATATATATATATATATAACGTTTATTTACAAACTGAATTAAACTACATAGCATATAAAACAATTTTAAAAAGTTCAAAGTGAACATAGGACATCGACAAGCTCTCTCCATCTAACTCTATCGTTGGCCAGTGTTTTTGCGTTATTCCTGGGTATTTGTGGTGATTTTAGTTCTCTTTTAGTACAGCGTATCCATGTGTTTCTTGGGCGGCCTCTTCTACGTTCCTCTTTGGCGTTCCAGTCTAAGAAGGTTCTAGGGATATCATTGTGTGGGCGGCGTAAGATGTGACGTCACCAGGTTCATTTCCTTCTTCGGACTTCTATTTCGACAGGACTAGTATTTGTTCGTAGTAGCAGTTCTTCATTAGAAATTCGGTTTGACCAGAAAATTCTCAATAATTGGCGTAGACAGCGATTGATGAAAATTTGGAGTTTGTGAGTTGCTGCCTGTGTCCAACTACAAGTTGTGGAGCCATATAGTAAAATGGATTTAACACTGCGGTTAAAAATTCGTATTGTTGTCTTAAGCGAGATGCTGTTGCATCTCCAAATTTTATTTAAAAAAAGAAAAGCACTTCTAGCCTTGTTAATACGATCGCAGATGACTGCCTCTGCTCCCCCGTCTTTGGTCATTTTACTGCCGAGGTAGCAAAAGCTGTCAACGTCTTCAATGATCTGCCCGTCCATAGTAAGCCGATTAACATTTGTTGTGCCTATTCTCATAAGCTTGGTTTTTCTAAAATTAATTTTTAGACTGACCTTAGCTTAAAGCTTGGCTTGAATGTGTTCGAAACTGTGCGCGAAAAAACAGATATCGTCAACGTTGTCGAAGTCACAAAGGAGGTCATTGACGTTCCAGCGAATGCCATTAGGTGCCTGACTATTTGTTGATTCTAAGGCAGAATCCAGGAGGATAAGTAAGAGGGTGGGTGAAAGGATGCATACTTGCTTTACATTTTTGTGGGTCTCGAAGGCTAGACTTTCCCTTTTGTTGAAGCGAACTGTAACTTCAGAATTTCTGTGCAGCTCCACATAGCGTTGCGATAGGCAGTATCAATTTTGTGATATACGGTCCATAATTTACCTTGGATGCCATA
Source organism: Pollenia labialis (assembly GCA_949318255.1). Lineage (NCBI taxonomy): Eukaryota > Metazoa > Arthropoda > Insecta > Diptera > Polleniidae > Pollenia > Pollenia labialis. The sequence goes on along the minus strand of OX439139.1, from coordinate 201,670,091 downwards.
TTTAGCAGGCTTCTGAAATTCACTGTAAACGCTAAAACTAATTTAAACGCTGCATTAAAATTTATGTTTTTTAATACCAGAAATCAATCTGCAGAATTTTGGAATGATGGGTTCATAACTTACCATGGCTCCAATATAAGCCCATCTATTGAAAATCTACCACTTTTTGATTGTCGGTCAATAATTTAATAGAGGTTAATAATAAATAGATGTCATAGAGGTTCCACTCCTGCTAACAGCTCGAAATGTGTTAGGTCATAGTAAGTTATTAAATTTATCGTCGTCAAATTTTATATAAATACCAGCATTTATAAGGAAGTCGTTAAAAGCAATTTTCGTCCCATATAAACCCTCTCCGTAAACTTTAAGATGAAAAAATTTCATAAAGATGTATATAGAGATATATATTTATATTATTACCATGAAATTTGTATTCCCCCCTATTCCACGCTATCAGTTCCAGTGAATGTAAAAAAAGAATAAAGATTAAAAATCAATGAAATTTTTGTCCAAAATATATATTTTATATATTTTAAAGAAAAGTTAAAATAAAGAAAAATAGAAACTGGGAATTATTTCCTTTCGAAGGTTACTTTATATTATATTCAAAATTTTTTTTTTTTTCGAATTTATTCTATTAGCTAAATTTCAGTTATGTATTTTATAAAGCTTTTTTGTAATAGTCATATTCCTTCAATTTTTCAGAAAGATTATTTATTTAGCTCATAGAATAAATTCGAAAAATAAAAAAAAAATGTAGAATATAATAAAGAAAAATATTTAGTATTTGAGGGCCAGTTTTATTACAACGAAAGTTTTTTGCACTTTTAAAATTTTATGTAGTAAAATATTTTCCAAAATTCTGCCACCACGTATTTCGAAAGCTTTACAAATCCGCAGGCAATCGACCTGTTGTTTTGCATTTTGTTGACCAATATATCGGTTTGTGCCTTATTGACGGATCTAGCCCTTAATATTCGAATTATAGGAAGAACTACATACATACATGTTCTGCTCCCCAGCATAACAAAAGTGAGCAAATCTAAGGAAAACGTGAACAAATTACATGGGAAAAAACTTTTCACGATAAGGGGAATTTATTCCCGTAAATATTATTCTTCTGTGAATTACCTTTTTTTAATAGGAGTTTTTCATGTTCGCATGTATGTGAAAAGGGGAAAAATCACGAGGGAAAAATTATTCACGATAGGGGTGAATATTCAGCACAATGAACTTTTATAATATACTTTGGATTTGGCGGGTCCATGATTGCCAACTGGGTACACGCTCTCAACTGTGTCTGTTATTACTGTGGTATTAGGTTATCTTATGGTCGTGCTTGACCGACTATAATTTCTTGTTTTTGCTTAATTTTATGAAATGTTTAATATCGATACTATCGATATTACTATCGACTGAATGTTTGTACTTGTGTAGGAAACAATTTTTTATTAAAACAAAAGCATGTCCACCTTATTGGGTTTGGTTTGTTATTAAATATTTCATCAGCAGCTGAAAAGCACCTTTTTGAAGGAACCGAAGTAGCAGGGAATAAAAGATATTTTATTGCAACTTAAATGTAGTTTTATTGCGAACACACGAGATGCAACCTCCTCCAATTTCGGAATATCTTTATATTTCGAAAACAAGAGCTAACCTTAAAGCCCGGTTAGTACAACTGGATTCAGCGTACCCGAATTAGATTAACCCGCCAGGTTTGCTGCTTGTCTTAAAAAAAAATGTAAACTTCTAGCACAGTGTAACCAAATGTTATTATTTTCAATCCACTTGCATTCATACTTTAATTAAAACTGTAAAGACACAAAAAATATAAGTAAAAAAATTAACTTTGAAACAAAAAATCAAATATTATTTTAATGTCTATCAAGTCTGTATCATATTATTGCGCGATTTTTGTGTAATTTTAATTCGATCGTTGTTGTTGTTTATATTTCTAGGTTATTCATGGTGTAAGAATCGAAACAGTTGACACGACAACGAATTTATTGGATCATGGTGATGCCCAAGAGCAGCAGCAGCACAAACACTTGATAAAAAATGATGTTGATTCTCTGACGCATCATCATAAACATCATTTAACACGAAAAAAGCGCAGCACGGTTGAGAGACCGCTACGAATTTCTCTCGTTTACGATGATTCCGTTCTTGGGTGAGCTTTAATTTTTTTTGTTTTGTAAGTTTTAAGATACCGCTTCAAAAAAAGCGTTAGATAATAAATTTATCTCCGAATCACTTGGCAGTTTTTAAACTTTTAATTAGGGTTTTCATTTAATCTTCAATTTTTTAAATTATAATCGTTTGAAATTGACTTCATATATTGCGATTATCTGCATTAAAATTATGAAATAAAATTTCAAGTTGGGCAAATTGTTATTTCTATTGGAACTTTTTTGTGTTAAAACTTTTTAAAACTTATTTTTTTAAGGTGATTTTAAGGCGATTTTGAACTAACAAGTGATCTCACAATCTTGCTTTTTTAAGCACATGTGTGTTTGTTTTGCTCCTTGTGTAATCTTTTAAAATTCCGTGTTCAAGTTGCCGTGGCTTATCTATTTATGATTCCCAGTCACAATTCGAAGTAGTTTCGGGTGCATATTTATTGTTGAATTTAAAAATTTAGCCTGTTGCTGAACTTTTAATGACTCTGCAAGATCTTTTTCAGAAACTGAGATGGATCCTTCGTCTCCATTCAAAAATGTGTTTGCATGTGGTTCGCCATAAATTTCCAAAAAAAAAACCTAAAAAATATTAGCAAAACATAAATTTCCATAAATTTCATAAATTTCAAAAAAAAAACCTAAAAAATATCAGCAAAACAAATTGTTGTTTACGGACTATGGTTGAGAAAAATATGTATGTATATGTTTTTGTTACAAAACTTTTTAAATAATTTAATAAATATAAACTATTTTGTTCGAATGTGCTTCTTTCTATGAGTTGAATTTCAATTTTTAAAGCTTTTCACAATAGTCTTATTCCCTCAATATTTCACATACTTTTTGCTTAAGCCAACTTTTGGTTAACATTAACAGCTATAGATGAGTACTTATTCTTAGGAATAACTGTATACACTTCCAGACTATCTTGCATCTTGTATTAAAATAATATATAAAAAATAAATAATTCCCACATTCTATTTGTTAATTTTATAAACTTCGCATGTAAATTTATTTAAAAGCGAAAACTTACGTTTTCTGCCAATAAAAAAAGTTCTTATCTATTTAGAATTATAAAGAACCTAACTTAGGGTCATAACTTTTTTAAATAAAATAATACATATTCTAAAAAAAACTTATAGAAGTTAGGCCCCTTCCCTTATTTTCGTTAGTTTGTTTTGTTAGGTAAACGAGCAGCAAATATATACCTTGAATACGGCAGGGCTTAAAAGTTGCAGAGTAAAATCTGGTATTACGAAATAAGGATTCTGAACTTCTTTTTGGTGAAAACTCTTTGCGAATCAGGTGTACAGTGTGATTTTTCGCAATTTTAGGTGGTCAATATTAAAAACTGTCGCTTTCGAGCAGGATAATGTCTATTAGGGTAGTAACAAAAAATTAATGTTGGATTTTCCACCAACTCGCCCCCTAAAATGTGCGAATTGGGTAAAAAATGTGAATGGAAAAGTTTCATATATCTGTTTTAAATATTCATATTTTATAAATTCTTTTGTTGAATAATGTTCAAATAAATACTTTTAATTATAGCTTTAAGGCAGGGCTGACAGACTTAGGGATTTCATGCGAGCAAAAAGGACAAAATATGTAATTTGGGGATTGGTGCTTTTTTCGGGAATTTAAAAAAAAAATTCGGGAATTTTTTTGGGATTTTGTACATTTTAAATATAATTTTCCCTTCTTTTATTATTTACGCTTATTTTTCTGTGTTTCTTCCATAAAATATGAAAAAAGTAGCAAAACTTTTACCTTACTCTTATCAACAACTAATACAAGTGTAAAGGGCCTTGATTAAGAATACCATTTTTGTTAAGTGTGTAAAAGGTACTTAATAAACTTATCTTATTAATCTTAAGTGATTGTTTTAAAAAGGAAGAATTAAAAAAAGCAATCTAAAACCGTTGAACACATATAATTTGTGATTTTTTTAAAGAAAAATTTCAAGCAAATATGTCTCTCCCGAAATTAAGTAAATCGTAACCTGAAACGCAAAAGGCCCTAACTAACGAAAAATTAAAAATCAACGTTTTCATGGTTTCTGATGAAGTGCATCAACACGAATGCCCACAAAAAGAAACAAAAGTCCATATCTACAAAAGATACTATAGTAAAAGATAAACGGCCTAACTGTCAGTTTGCATAATATGCAACATTATCAATTGAAGCAAAGCCGCGAATAACGTTGTAAGTGACAAAATAATTGTTTTTCAGGAGAGCAAAAAACCCGTTTTAAAAGGCAGGATTACTTACTTTTATTTTTTTTTTTTAATTATCAAAATTAATGATAATAAAAACGTGTATGCAAAATATTAAGAAATTTGCAGTCTATAACTTTTTTTAGTTGATAAACCTTTCATACCCACAATCGCGTTGTCATTCAAAACTTTTTTCACTATACAAGCGGCTTTTATACCAATTGGCAAAACCATTAGATTGTATCATTAATAACTTACAACGTTCTTTCATTGGCTGACTCATCATCCATAATTTTGGATGATATGAAGTTAAAACAACGTTACGCGGTTGTGCTTCAATTGTCAAAACAACTGGAAGGTTTTACAAGAAAAATAAAAGACAATTTAATTATAAACAGTTTAAGGCGACTTATTAATTTATCATTTTAAATAGTTTTTGTTAGATAGGGCCTTTTGCGTATTAGGTGACGAAATATAAAAAACAATATAATAAAGTTTGGGGAAAAGAATGCTGGGCTGTAGGTAAGTACTTATTATGCTTTGAAGCATTAAATAAATGACGGATTAATATGTTTTTATTGTTGATTTTAAGGATGGCTAACCCCTACTGAACCATCTCCAAATTCTTATAAGTTGGCTAATATGTCTTCAAAACAAAATAAAATAATTTTTATTTAAACATTTTTATTTGGGAATTTCCTATTAAACTTTTTCTTACTATTTTTAATTAAAAAGATTCAAAATTTTGTCAGAAATAAAAACAAAAAAAAATATTAACTTTTTAATGGTTTTAGTTTTATTTTTGGGATTTTTGGGGATTTCTTTTTAATTTTTTGGGGACAAGGAAACAAGCCCTGCTTTGAGGCCCGTTTTCACAACTTACCGATAGCTAAAAGTAGACTTTATCCGGCCTTTTAAAAAGTGTTCCATTATTAAAACTTTTTGTGATTTTAATGTTATTGGAACTATTTGCTGTACACTAGGGCGGGTCGATTTGTATGGATGAAAAAAAAATTAAAAATCGTATAGCAAAAACGTAATCTACGAAAATTCGCCGAAGAAACCATGGGTCTAAAACAAAATCCTAGTCCGCGCCTCTCGACTTGAAATTTTTTTTACTTGGGTGAAAATTTTTTCAATGTAAAAAAATTTTGATTGTAAAAAAATATAAAGTGCAAAAGAATAACCTTACTAAACTATTTTATTAAAAAAATTCGATTTCGATATTTTTTCAAAAAAATTTTTTTTTCCAAGGCGGGCAGCCAAATTTTCAAGTCGAGAGGCGCGGATTAGGATTTTGTTTTAGACCCATGGTTTCTTTGGAGAATTTTATGTAGATTACGATTTTGCTTTACGATTTAAAAAAAAAATCGACCCGCCCTACTGTACACAGTAGTTTAATTTGGATATTGTTTGTAAAATATCCATAACAATTCCATTAAAGTATTAAAAGATTTTATTCGTGACCCCTTTGGCAATATGTCAAAATTAATTTCTGTGCTTAGTTGGACTTGTTGTTAATATTTCTGTGCAACAAGTGACTTTTGGTGCTAGAAGTGGATTTTTACTTAACAAATACCTTTTTGGGTAGCAAGAGACTTTTTGTACATGACAAGTGAAAAACATTTATTTACCTTTTCCCATTGCAGTTCTTCTTAAATAGGATTTTGAAATCTACGGCGAAACAAATTTGGTAAACTCAACTATTTTTTTTTTAGCTTTTTTTTATTTTCTAGGAAAAAATCCTTTCTTTCAATCGAATACAAAATGGATTATATGTGAACTACAAAAGCCGAGGACATTTGTATATGAGCTATTTAAGATAATAACAATATTAGATATAACAAGTAACAGTGCTATATTTGGCTTGCCGAATCTTATAAACCTTTCACTATGGTGCGATAAAGTGATTTATGGGCTTAGAATTTCAAGCAACTCTTGCCTAACACAAACTACATTGTCTTAAGGGGAAATCTTGCGCATGGGGACATTTTTTATTTTTATTATTGTTGTATTTTTAGTACCTTTTTCTTATTCTAATCTAGCGCAGCTGTGCGCTTGTCAGCAGGAGATCAGAGTCTCTGGCGGGAATCGAAACCGCAACCCACGCACTGATAGATTAGCACACTACCAACTAGCCTACCGGGGCACTCTAAAACACATTTAATGCACAAAACCACTTTCATCTTCCTAGCTTTTATTATGGTGACGCTGAAACGCTAATCCCTTTATTTTGAGTGGAAAAAGGTGAGTTTTCGTCTTTGTATCTATAAACCGTTGCCGATAATCAACAAAACAATTTTTTAACGAAAATGTTAAACATGATGTGGTTAATTTAACCATTTTATTGACACCAGCAATCTTATTATGGTTTAATGTCGAATAACAACTTTATTCTGGTGGCATCTAAATATGTTATGGTTAAATATGGCAATAATTTGTTTTCCTCTTTAATTTGTTATTATTACCCATTAAATGTTTGAGGTAACCTTAATTCATTCATGATAGAGAACTTATTTCACCATAATATGGTTGCCGGTGACAATAATATCAATGGTTAAATTAACCATAATATGTTCAAAATTGTTGGTTAAAAATACTTTTGGCATCTGCTTCTCCAAAAAAAAGGGTAGCAAAATCAAGAAGACACTCATATCTTCACCAAACAGTAAACAACAATTAGCTCCAGACCAAGCTCTGGCGCTACTTATTGATGCAAACTTATTGCCAAATCAATACAACAATGTTCGAGATCAAGCAAAAATCACCGTTGCACTTTCTATCCACCTTATTATGTTATAAAAGAGACAAGGAGGTTGTGCTTTCCAAAGGACATAATAATAACTGAAGTAGCAGTTCAGTTGCTTATAAATCATATCGCAACAAGATTTTGTTTAGGCTAGAAGGGTTTCTTAAAAATTTATCAAATTATAAATCACTAATGATGTCTTCCTTTCTAAAAAATAATAACGTATTATCAGGCTACACTTAACAAAATAATTTCTACGTTTTACACCTAATACCCTTTGTACACTTGCATACATTTCGGAGGAACGCATGGAAGATGTTGAAAATGAGAAATATGAGTTCACACTTGAAACGTCTAACATCTACTATCAAAAAAAAATGTCACCATTTCTGAAAAAAAACTTTTATTTTTTTTTAAATACTTTTTTTCTACAAAAGTGGCAAAAATTTTAAAAGATAACACCAAAATGTATTTAGAACTCATTTTGTTTAATAATATAAAAAAAAATCAAGTAACATTAGGCTTGCAAAAAAGGAAAAACTTGAGAAATGGTAACGCTGCTCTCAAATCAAATTGCCATTTTGTCAGTGATGCCACAATAATAAAAGAATTTATTGCAACTATTCTAGTGATTACACTAAAATAATCGGAAGATTTAGAATGAAATACAATGAGATAGGAACATTTTGTAAAGATGTTGAACAATTTTGATTTTTAGCCCTGTGTATTTCTTATGGGAAAATTCTAACATCTTCGCAAATTGATGTTAAAAGTTGACAAGTGTGAAAAGGCTATAACACTAATGCGTATTTAGCCTGTTAAATGTTGAATGCAAAGTTGGTACTAATAAGCGATATTCACCACGGTTGTAGTACGCTCCCACGACAATCGGTTCTACGCACCGGAACGACTCGGAGTTCAACGAACACCGACCAAGGATTGTCAACTCAGCAACACCTGTTCTTCAGGTCCCACTGCTACAACAACAACAACGGTTGTAGTAGTTTTCAACATTAAATTTCTTTGAATTCCAATTTTCTATAATTAAAGTCAGCTGTTGTTAAGAATTTTGCGCCAAGAAAATAATTACACACTGCTACAAAAAAACACTTTTTGTCAGAACTTGAAAACCGACCTAGTGGGGGTTGTAGGCATAGGTGAGGACATACAAAAACCGTTTTCAAACATTTTGAAACACCCTCAAAATTTTGAGTTATTTTCAAAAAACTGTTTTAGGGTAGGTCGTAGCACTTTAGTACCTCTAACTCACAAATTTTTTGATCGATTTTAAAATTTTAAACTGTTTTGAAAAGGCAAAGAATTAAGCTTTTATGAAATGTATTCATAGAAAATATATTCCAAAAAATTAGGTGAGTTTTTCTCAAAATTATCTAATTTTTTTTATTTTTTTCCTAATTTTTCAAATTCAACAAGAGTTATTTTAATTTTTTTCTATGAAAACCTATCTTTATTTGCACTGTATTTTAAAGATAATTTTATGTAGAAAAAACCGAGATATCAATGTTAAAATCGGCTTATATTTGCAAAAGTAACTAAAGTTTTAAATCTCGCACAAGATCACAAAAATATGCATTTGTCACAAAATGTGGCTCAGCCGATTTTGGTAAATATTCCATATCACATTCCTCGTTTTCAAATTCATCATCACTTTGTTTATGTAAAAATTCATTACATTTAATTGCACTTAATACTGGCTTAGTAACAGTTAACACATTAGCATACTTAATGCTATCACGATTTTTATATTGATAACCAGTGATGTTTGTTTGGCAAAAATAACAGTCTTGTGGTTTATGGAATATTTTATGATGCTAAATCATTGGGAAAGATAATGGTAATGGCTGGCTTATAAACTTTTCGGACTTAGTTTTCTTAAGCATACTGGAACAGCATGTACAAATACTTTCGGGTTCATAACATTTGCTAGAACTGTATGAGCAGTTAAAAACACTATTGAAGGCATTTACCAAGGCTTTATTTTTCTTCAGATCAAAGCGATGTTTTTTGTCAGCGAATGAACCGCAAACATAACAAAAATTATTACGCTTATCACACACTGCAGAAAAAAATTACACACAATTTAAAATTTGTTAAAGGATTACAAAAATTACAAACTTACTTGTTTTAATAAATTTAAATATTAATATCACTTCACTTGTCACAAATTTTAAACTAGTTACACTTTTTTTACTCTTATCTAAAAACAATATCCTTCACCAAAAGGTAGTATTAAAACTTAGCCATTGTGTTGGTAATAAATTCGATTAGTTTATGTATTTATCCAAATATATATAACTAAAACTTGCATATAAAAACATTCTAAGCTTTTTTAATGTTTCAAAAAAATAGGGCATAATAAACCCTATTCATCTGTATTATCTTCCAGTTCTTTTTTTTTAATAAGGACAGATTTACAATAACTTATTAATATGTGGTTTACAGAACACGAGCGCCTTATTCGTCCGTTCAACTTACATTTAAAACAAAAACAAAATTTTGAATTCGTGTTCTGTAAACCACACATTAGTTAATACCAAAAACGTAACTGTAAAATTACAACAAACAAATTATTAAGTTGACAAATTTGCCTGTATAGTTAACTGTTTTTTTTTATTCATTTGTTTTGCGTGGGGGGAGAAAATACTAAAAACAGGTGGTAATGAAAAGTTGAATAACTTAAACAATTTTTATCCGATTTGAAAAATTAAAACCATGTTTTGTTAAGAACTAAATTTTCTTCATACGTTGATATAAATTTTTATAAGCTTTCATATTAAAATAAGCAATGAAAAGCACCCAAAGTCAAAAAAGTTTATAATTTTCGTTTGTTTTTGTAGATATTCTTAACAAAAACAATTGTTATAACTTACAAATGTATAAAAAATGCACGTCATTTTAAAGCGTAATTAGTTTTTTTTTTTAAACCAGTTAAACAAATTAAAATCGGACAAGAACTGACTGAGTTACAGGTCGATAAGTTGACGAACATCACTGAAAACGGGTTTTTTAAAATAACTTCTGAATTTGAGGGTGTTTCTGAATTTTTTTGACACAATTTTTTATGTACTCAACAAGACCAATAACCCACGCTAGGTCGTTTTCCAAGTTTTTTTACACTGTAGCACCGTGTTATTAGATTAACGTAAAAAAAAACGAAAAACAAAAAGTTTTGATATCCATCACAATATAACACAATTGTACGCAAACACAAAAAAAGTTAATAAAAAAATACTTGCTTGCATAAAAAAGTACTTAACGCAGATGCAAAAAGGGTATTACCTCATACTCAATTATAACTAGGGGTAAGAAATGGAACAAACTTGCCATTTATTATTGCAACATATTTAGAAAGGTAAACGACAACTTTTCACTATTTTGCATATATTTTAAGAATAAAACAAAAACCCGCGCGAATCGTAACATACATGAAACATTATTTTCAGAAAAGAAAACACCATTACATACGGTAGCTTTTAAAGAGACCGGAAAAGGCTGCCTAGCAGGGTTGCCAGACGGCCTGGAATAGCCTGGATTGTCCATTTTTTTGTTTGTTGTCCAGGTTCCAGCTAAAATTCAGTTTGTCCAGTTACAAAACTTTATTGAATTCTGAAAAATTACTTTGTTTTATTAATTATATTAATTATTTATCTAATATGTATTTTTTTCGACCTTTATAATTTTAATATATAAATTAAATATTTGAGCTTAAGGTCTTATTTTTTATATAAAACACTTTTTTTATAAATTTATTAAAAACCAATGTTTCGGCACTTCTTTGACTGCCTTCTTCAGCGATATTTTTTTCCTTCTTTTTAACGAAAAATTAACAATTTTTTTTTAAAACAAATTTAACAAAACGACAAAAAATTGGAATAAAAGATATTTTTCAACACAAACTTGATCTATTACAATATACAAAAATTTTTTACCTTCCGTTTCTATTTTCATAAATTAAATGTCTATAATTTTGTGCTACATTTTCAGAATCTGACTTAAAATTAACTCTCGAAACTTATAATTTGTAACATTTCCAACATAAATCTACGTTTGTAGTTATTTTCCATGTTTAAAACTTTTGTATTATCAAGATCTGGACAATGGTTTAGATTAGCACAATGAGTTGATAAAGCTGTTTTTTGTGAAATATTTCTATACTTCTGATCTGACTTATGTCCTGCTATCCTAGTTTTTAGTTTATTCTTTGTTGTACCTATAAATACCTTATTACACTGACCACTATCGTTACCCTTACAAGGTGTCTGATAAACAATATTAGCCATTTCCATCCACTTTATTTTGTCTTTTGTTTTAGTAAATAGTTTACCTACTGTGTTGAAAGATTTCTAAGCTATTTTGTATATTTTGTTATCATATATATCTGATTTTGCTAATCTTTCTGAAAATTTTGGAATATATGTTACTGATTTATAAATTTTATGTTCTGTAATATTATTCTGGTTGTTTAATCTACAATTATTATGTTGTATTAATAAATCTGTTATTAATTGTTAAGGGAAACTTTTCTCTGTTAAAATGTTTGAAATCTTCCTTTTATTTTCTCTATGAAATTCTGAATCATTTATTTTAAGAACTCTTTTTATAAAATTTTTAGCCGTATTAATTATTATTCTCCTTGGATATTTCAAGAAATAATTAATAATTCTGCCAGAAGATGTTGGTTTCTGATACCAATCTATTGATATTCCATTTCCATTTCTAATTATCAAGGTGCCTAAATATGATATTTTTGAATTAAGCTCCCTTTCCATTATAAATTTAATGTCCGAATGAAATGAGTTAAAAACATCCAACATTTGTTCCATTCGCGACTCCGGAATTATACAATTGGAGAAGCTGGTGAACTCATTGCAAGTCTTTCATATGAATATATACACGATTATCTAATTGAAAATATCTGTCATCTACTATACAAAATCTTAGAATACGTAAGAATAAATCTTTTTCTATATTTGTATGTTCTTTTATTGTATCCCAATTTTCTTCTATTATATTTATAGCTAAATCTATTGGTATGCTTGGAAACAATGAAACTACATCAAGAGAAATTAACTTCTCATTATTAATCAATATAATATTCCTGATTCTATCTTTAAATTGAAGAGAATCCTTAATATTATATTTGGAATTTTCTGCAATTTTCTTAAGAATTCTTGTTACATATTTGCAAAGTTCATATGATGGAGAATTTATCATTGAACATATGGGTCTCAAAGAAAAATCTTTTTTATGAATCTTTGGAACACCATATAACTTAGGTGCTATTGCTGTATTAGTTTTCAATTTATTCTTCTCCATAATTGTAATTATACCACTATTAAAAAGTTCTTGAACTAAATTATTATTTGTCTTTTCCAGTTTATTAGTAGTGGCCTTATCTAATCTCTTATAATTCGAATTATCCTTAACAATGTCATTCATTCTTGACTCATAATCAACTTTATTCATCGCCACCGTTGTATTTCCTTTATTAGCATTTAATATAACAATGCCTCTATTAGACCTCAAAAATCTATTTGTTTCCCTTACTATATCCAATATAAACTTATCACTATTAGTTAGTCTCATTTTATTAATATGGTTTTCTATATATGTAGTCAGTTTTGACCTCGCAATTTCCTTAAGTGTCTGCACTAAATCCTCTCCTTCAGTTATCATCTTCAAAATTGGAAAATGTTTCCTTTCTGTTGGTAGTATGTGTTTATGACCTAGTGAGAGAACCCATTGTGCTTCCATTGGTATATTTATGTTTGATTTGTTAACAAACCACTTATTATTTAATTTAATACCTATTTCCCTTTTTTGTAAGTTAACTAGTTCTTGAAATTTCTTCTTATGTCTAAATTTTATTTTCTCATTCAAATTGTTTGTTTTTAATAAATTAAAAAAAAAGTTTTTTGTAAAAAAATAAGACCTTAAGCTCAAATATTTAATTTATATATTTGGGGGATTCACAAGGTGTGCTATCGTCATAATGTCCTAAGATATGTTTCAAAATTGTTAACAAAAAAATATTGTTGTGTTTAAAACAAAATAAAAATGTTATTGCTGTGTTCAAAACTATACAGTAGAAATCTAAATTATAAGCGGTTGTCCACAGCAGTCATATAAATTTCTTGTAACTATTTTAATACAAATGACTTTACAATTTTATGACAACCATGTGAATCCCTCAATTATATTAATTATTGTTTAGAGCAAAATCATATATGTTAGGGTGATCGATTATTCGACTTTTTTCAATAACCGGATTTCAAATATTCCGAATATTTGCTATTTTAAAAAAACCGGTTTTCGGCTAAGCATTTTAAAAATAACCGGTTAACCGGTTTTAATTCGAATACATAAAAATACAAAAATCAAATTAGTTTTTGTAATAAAAAGTTAATTAGAATAAAAACGAAACAATTCACGAAGGTAAGGAACCAACAAAATACATACATACATATACATATCGACCCCTTTGCGCGAAATTATCGTATATGCCAATTTTTTGGAAATTTGTTTTTTGATGCAATCTTGTTCTACATTCAGAGAGACGTCACCTGGCAAAATATTGTAGGCGAATTCCACTTCGTCTTATCTTATCTTATCTAACCACATGTATATTTTAATTTTTATATTGCAAGTGAAAGCAGAGAAAAGTAGATAAATGGTTGTCCTGTAAAATTTGGTATTTGTAACATACGATAATTTCGCGCAAAGGGGTCGATATGTTCCCGTCGATCCTATAAGGAGCATAGGGCCTTAATACATAGATATGACTTTAGGTATGTTCAGACCACAAGTATTTGACGATAAAATCAAAAAAAAAGCGTGACCAGTAAATTGATTAATTTACGCATTATTTTAAACAATTTCTATTTATTTGCTAAAAATTATGTCTAAGATGATAATTGTATTTATGTAAATGTAGTTAAGAAACCGTTAAATAATGTGAACATAGCTTTAGAATTTTTGAAAAACTTTGGTTTTAAAAATATAGGAATTTAATAAATTTATTGTTTGACATATTTTCCCAAATTTATTGTAAATGACAAATCGAATTCGAGTGAAACTTTAATCGAACAAACTTTAAAAACGATTCAGTGTTAAAAGTTCATTAAATAATTTTGTTTTAAATACTTCATTATTATTATTATTTAATTAAGCTTGACGTCTCTTTTTTTATAAAAAATATTAAATTTATTAAACCAATATTTCGGCACACAAGCTTAATTAAATAATAATAATAAATTTTGTAAAGGTCGAATAAAAGTCAATTTATTTAAATACTTCATACTATGAGTACAGCTTATCTTTATAAAAACTTATCTTAAAATACAAAAAAAAAAAAACGACGGTAATTTAAACAAAAATTTAACTGGAAATCTCCATTGATTTCAAATTCACTCGATCCATAACATGGCTGTTTATGTACTTTTTTTTTTGATTTAATTTATTATGTACAAAGTTGAATTTATATATAAGGTGCCAGCAATAATACAACAAAACAAAAACCACAGAAAGAGCGGATGTTTACGGCTCGAAATGTCAACTATTTATAAATTAAATATTATAAAACCCAAACTAATTGGTTCGAACTGTCAAAGTCAGGGTTTTTCGCTGCCACTTGTTGTGAATTCGATCTGCTTATAATTTTGAAATATAATTTAAGACTGAATTTTAAGTGTTACGTTTCCTTGCTTGTTTTAACCTTTTTTTATTGCAAAATAAAATCTGAAGTAAATTTTTTTTTTCTTATAGTTAAGTGCTTTTTCAAATTGTCCAGTTATATTTTCAAAATCCTGGTGAATTTTTCTTATCCAGTTAGTATTTAACTTTTGGTATCTGGCAACCCTACTGCCTTCATTCAGATACAATTTGTAATAAAAACTGTCGTTATTCTTCATCTTTTGCCAAGGACGAGTTGAAGTTTTGGAGCAATTTAACTTCTATCTCAGCTGTGTCATTCTTAGCTTTTAAATAATGTATATTTTCACTCCATACATCAGGATCAGTATTTAAAAAATTTGTATTGGCCGAGGAGTTTAGGTTTTTTTTTAGTTTTTTCCAATAAATAAAAATGTTTTTGAGGTACGCGCATATATTTTGTGCAATCTCCTCTATTTTCGAAATAACGGTATTCATATATCGAAAACAAGAGCTCTTCTTATCAGAATATTTTTGTATCAACTGCATCCGTATTTCGTAATTCGCTTAGGTAAAGCTAAATCTTGATCGCTAAAAATTTTAAAAAGATTTTAACGATGATATAAAAAGCTTAACTTGCGGAAAATTAAATTTTTTACGGCATTGCCAAATTTAGCAATTCACGTTACAGCATCGCATTTGTACCCAAAAATTCATAATCAACTTTATAGATTTTTAGCGATAGCGATTTACCTTAAGCGAATTACAGGATACAGCTACAGTACTCCTGTATTACACATATCAAAAATTCAAGCAGATCAGGGAACTATTTTTGTTTACATTTGGCTACCTTAAAGAACAAAAAGTCACTGTGTGAGGTGGTGGCTTTGGGTTAAGCCCAAATCACGGGCGGGAGAGATCTTATTATAAAGTCAGCACAGAGAAATAATGTTTACCCTTAAGTTGCTTTTGCACTGCAACAAAACTGCACTGTAGTGGAGGCTAGATAGAGCTTCAGCTCTTTACATTGTGCACGTATAGAAAACCCCTTCTGCGATATGGTCACCTCCATCAAAAGTATTTTTAACCAGTGTTCGAAAATAAACTGAAAATTATTTATCGTACGGGTACACACCATAGCTGGGGAATTTCGATTACAATTAGAAATCATTACGATTAGAGAAATAAAATAATCTAATCATTAGAATTTAATTTTTATAAAAATTTCAGATTACTAATTGATTAGATTAGAAATAATCAAAAATATAATCACAATTAGTGACGATTAGCATTTCTAATCAAATCTAATCAAAACTAATCCAAAAAATAATTGATTAGATTTCTTGATTATTTTTGATTAAATTTGATTAGATCAACTATTTTTAACTATTTTTGTGAAAAGAAAATATTTTTTTATCACATTTGTTGCTATATTTACATAATGTAACAGTTTTGAATATTGCATAAAATTGCATTATATATTGCAATATACATATATATTTACATACATAAAGATAAATAACGAATTTACAGAAAGTCAAACAAAAAAAAAAAAATTCATATTCAGTAAGTTCTGTAAAAAAAGGAAATAGGTATAGGGCTACTTCAAATTTTTTGAGCACCTGCTGAAACCGACATACTATGGCTCTTATTTCGTTAAGTTTTATGAATTGAAAAAAACGTTGTACAGGGTTTGGATGACTATACTTGAAGGATATGACGTGCAAAGTTTTACGTTGAAAAGTCCTCACCTTAAGAATTGGTGGTCATCTAAAATTCGAAAAATTAAAAAAACGACTTGAAACTTGCAAGAGTTTTTTCATTCATTCCGTTTTCTTTGTAATAGTTTTAAGCTTTCAGATCCAAACCCATACAAAATATAGTCACTAGACTTGGAGGATATATCCACTAAAAATAAAATTTTGATATCGCTGCTGGGTAAAAAGTTGCATGGTGTTTTAAAGTGAAATCAAAATTTTCCGAATTTTGAAATTTTTGAAGATTTGACATAGAGTTTTTGCGCCGTTTAATAAAAATGAGTTCTAAGAGCAGAATTAAAAAAACTGCGTAATTTTACAAAGTTTGAGGTGTATCAAGTTGGTGTCAGCGCACCAATAACGTATCACGGACATCACAAACTTAAAAGAAATTAGCGTAAATTTTTTAGAAATTTATCTTTTTTGCGTCTGACAATCTGAATTGTCTTTTAAGTTTGCTAGTGTATTGCGTGATGTGAGTAACTTCGTAAAGGGCACTTCCGAGGCGAAAACGCACTTCAAAATTTTTAAACGCAAAAATTTTATGAACTTTTGAAAATTTTTGCAAAAAACAATTTATTTTTAAGCTTTTTTTATATCAAAACATGTCATGGGAACATGTTTAGGTATCTAAATAGATTCTTCGCGACGGACTAAACTGATAAGGTGCAAAAAAAAATAATTTTTTTAACCCTGGCGCGTGCAGCGGCAGTTTTTTCCAAACACATTTCGCTTTGTGACAACTGAAGCGCTGTATCAATTCCGCTCAAACGTACATCGAATAGAAGACTGTACTGAGCTTGATACTAAAATTTAAAACGCACCAAAAAATTTTAAGGATTTAAAATTTTATGGAGGAAACAAAATGTTTCTAACCTCAAAAAGCATCCTTGTATGAAATATTTGATTTGGTTTCAGATTATACATTTTAAAAGTTTTTTTTCCCAAAATATTGCAAATTATGTCTTATACTAGCCGTAATTTTGTAAAATGTTTAACAATTTTAAAAAAATTTTTATATGCATACACGATCAAAAAATTTTTTTTATATTTTTTTTCCAGTGTATTTTAAAAAGTATTCAAGCTTTTACAAATATTTTAGTGTGCTAAGAAAGCCCTTAAGGGGTATTATCCACACGCGTTATCCTTTTTCAATTTTAACAAAAACTGTAATTTTTATATTTTTTTTTTAATTTTTAACTTTAAACCGCAGTAAAATTTGCGCCGTGTAATAAAAATGAGTAACGCGAACGGATTTCACATGCTCAAATATCGGTTTATACACACACAAATCAACATTGATGTCAGACAAAAAAAAAAAAAATAAAAAAAAAAATGTCTAGGTGTCGTAAATTTTTGAAGTTGCTCATATATATATATATTACATTATATATAGTATATTATAATTCACAAAAAATTGACATTAGACTTCATTAATACCAACTTTTCAAAAGAACACTTTAATTTGAATAAAAAAGTTAACATTAATAATAACACAACAACAGGGTGCACCGTATGCAATTTTGTGCAATATTCAAAAACTGTTACATTATGTAAATATAGCAACAAATGTGACAAAAAATATTTTCTTTTCACAAAAATAGTTAAAAATAGTTAATCTAATCAAATTTTTTTTTTTTTTTTTTTTTTATTTGCAGAAATTATATACATATATACATTTCATTTCATTACACCTAGTCTTAGACTAACAAGTAATATTTTTCTGTTTAATAAAATTCATGCAATAACAGCCACCAGATCTTGTGGCTTAGTTCTCTTCAGTCTCCTTGGGTAGATTTCATCATTACATAATATGACGCTGAAAAGGCTAAGGAATTTGCACCGCACTTATTTACCACCTTCCAGCCCTATGATATGAGTGATTTTAATATGCCCACTATAATCCAAGAGTCTGAGGATATTCAACCAATTTCAATAACAGAAACGCTTCAAGAGATATCCAATTTGAAGTCAAGAAAAAGTCCTGGTTTCGACCTTATTACTGCTGAAGTCCTTAAAAATCTACCACATAAAGCCCTCCTTAGTATTAATGCCATTATGAATGCATGTTTAAACCACAGATATTTTCCGTTAGCTTGGAAAGTTTCTGACGTAATAATGATAAATAAACCTGGTAAAAATGCAAATGAAGTTTCATCCTATCGGCCGATTTCTTTGCTACCCGTAATGGGAAAATTGTTCGAAAAACTTTTCACTAATAGACTAAAACATATAATTGCAAATAGGCAATTAATACCTCCCCATCAATTCGGCTTTAGAAAAAGGCATTCTACAATAGAGCAAGTGCATCGAATTGCCCACACAATAGAAGAAGCTCTGGAAAAAAAGAAAGTATGTTCAGCTATATTCTTGGATGTTGCACAGGCCTTCGACAAGGTTTGGCACAAAGGTCTACAACACAAACTAAGAACAAAACTACCTGTACAATATACTAACTTACTAAAATCCTACATGGAAGATCGTTTTTTTAGAGTCAAACAGAGGAAAGAATACTCAGAACTTAAAAAAATTGGAGCAGGGGTACCACAAGGTAGTATACTCGGCCCTCTTTTGTATCTATTGTATACGTCAGATATTCCTACTCCTATAAACGACAATATAATAGCAACTTTTGCGGATGACACTTGTATCCTGTCAGTTGGTGATAACGAAGTGGAGTCTTGCACTAAGCTACAATCCTCTATAAATACTTTGCTAGACTGGACGAAAAAATGGAAAATTAAACTAAATGAGGGTAAATCAGTCCATGTCGATTTTACATACAAATCAATAAGATACAAACCCATAAAAATATCGAACTCTATAGTCCCATATGCTAACCATGCTAAGTATCTTGGAATGACGCTTGATTCGAAATTAAAATGGAAAAAACATATACAAATAAAAGAGACCGAATTGAATATAAAATTCAACAAACTTAAATGGATAATTGGAAGAAACTCTCCAGTTTCAATTCAAAACAAACTGCTTATCTACCATCAAATGCTTAAACCGGTATGGACCTACGGAATTCAAATATGGGGCTGCGCCGCTGAAAACCAAATTAATGTTATTCAACGATTTCAAAATAAAGTACTTAAGAATATTGTTAATGCACCCTATTACATCAGAATTAATGATCTACACAGAGATCTTGGAGTTATGAAAATCTCAGAAGTAATACAGAAATTCGCAGCTAATCACGCATATAGACTTCAGAGCCATGTTAATCCAGAAGCGGCCATATTATGTAATGATGAAATCTAATCAAATGTTATCAAAAATAATCAAAAAATCTAATCAATTATTTTTTGGATTAGTTTTGATTAGATTTGATTAGAAATCCTAATCGTCAATAATTGTGATTAGATTTCTGATTATTTCTAATCTAATCAATAAGTAATCGTCTAAAATGACTAACTAATCATTACTAATCAATTTTTCAGCACAATTAAAATTTCTAATCCAATTGATAATCATTAGGATTTCTAATCATTATTCCCAAGCTATGGTACACACACCCAGAACCGATATCTATTTTAAGTTTTTTTTGTATTAACACAACCCTAAATACCGTTTTCACTATTGAACAATGCAATTGAAGTGATTCTGTAGACATACATTATGTTTTAATGTTCTGCAGTGTTTTTTTTTCAAATTGATGAATATGAATGAGACCACAATAAATTTAAGCAACGCTTCTAACTTGTATCCCAATAAAAAATGAAGCTTTTAAAGAATCAGGTACCATATCGATTGCGAAAGACATGAATTTAATATGGCGAGTACCCACTTTGAAGCAATACATTTTTGACACGGAAAGCGCTTTATTCAGCGCATATAAAAATTGGTGAATGTAACGATCAGCTTTGCACACTGAATTTGTTGTTGTTAACGTTATTCTTTAATATGGCCCCTTACAAACCTTAATTTTTTTTTTGTAGATTTACCAGCCAAAAGAGCGCTGAGAGCAACTAAAACAAACGAACATTAATGTGCAAAGCGCAATGAGATGTTTAAGCGTTAAACTTTCCATATTTCTACCATACATAACACTAAAGTACAACCTCTATTTTTAACGAAACATTTTCGAACATATTATGGTAACTTTAACCGTATAATTGTCAGCGGCAACCATATTGTGATTAAATCAGTCACCCATCAAGAAGCCACAACGTTTTTATGGTTGCCTTCGAATGGAAAAGAAGTCAACGTGGGCGATAAAAAATGATTAGGATTTGTGGACAATACTATTCTCCATCGTTCTCTATCCCCAGAATTTGTAACAGAGCGAGGGGATAGAGAACGATGGAGAATAGTATTGTCCACAAATCCTAATCATTTTTTATCGCCCACGTTGACTCCTTTTCCAGAAATCTGGACTCATTCCCTAGAGACTTCAAAAGAGTAAATTGGCCATAAGTCACTCCAACTCGCTCTGTTACAAATTCTGGGGATAGAGAACGATGGAGAATAGTATTGTCCACAAATCTTAATCATTTTTTATCGCCCACGTTGACTCCTTTTCCAGAAATCTGGACTCATCCCCTAGAGACTTCAAAAGAGTAAATTGGCCATAAGTAACTCCAACTCGCTCTGTTAAAAATTCTGGGGATAGAGAACGATGGAGAATAGTATTGTCCACAAATCCTAATCATTTTTTATCGCCCACGTTGACTCCTTTTCCAGAAATCTGGACTCATCCCCTAGAGACTTCAAAAGAGTAAATTGGCCATAAGTAACTCCAACTCGCTCTGTTAAAAATTCTGGGGATAGAGAACGATGGAGAATAGTATTGTCCACAAATCCTAATCATTTTTTATCGCCCAAGTTGACTCCTTTTCCAGAAATCTGGACTCATCCCCTAGAGACTTCAAAAGAGTAAATTGGCCATTAGTAACTCCAACTCGCTCTGTTACAAATTCTGGGGATGGAGAACGATGGAGAATAGTATTGTCCACAAATCCTAATCATTTTTTATCGCCCACGTTGACTCCTTTTCCAGAAATCTGGAATCATGCATCATAACAGCGTTAACATAAGTTCTGTTAAGTGGTTAACATTGCTCTGTAAACATAACAGAATGTGTCTAGGGTTATAAATTTGAAAATTTAACTTCACACACATAACATGTTGCTCTTTGAAAAGAGGAAATTTGTTTTGCTAATTTAAAACCAAACAATTGTTATAATTAATGATACCATGTTCGGGGGCAACAATATAATGGTCTTGGCTTGGAGGACTAATTTAATCATAATATGGTTGAAGTAACCATAATCTGTTTAAAAATGTTTCGTTAAAAAAGTTTTGTTGTAGGTGACCACATAGAGAAATGTGTGCTCTGCGCAGGTTTGACTGTCCACTGGGTAACCCAGAAAATCTCACCCAGGTTTTAATGGGTATTTTGTTTAAAAACCCCAAGTGGGTTTTTTTCTTTATATTCATTTAATAAAGATGTTATAATTTTAACATTTTATTTACAGAAACATAAAAGAAAATGATTATAAAATGCATACAATGTGTTTATATGCCCTTTTGGCCGTATGCAGATTTAACTTTAGAAAGCTTTTCTCTATTTATTAATTGAAACATAGATAGTATACCACTTTAAGGTATTTAACTTCAAATTCGGCCTTTTCTAAATCTAATTCATTTTAAAAATCAAAATCAGGCTTTTTAAAATGAATTTTATTAAAAAAGGCTGATTTTGATATTAAAAGTGCCGAATTTGATTTGAAAATTGCGGATTATGATTTGTAAAATACCCAATTTGATTACGAAAATTCTAAATTTGTTTTTTAAAATCCGGTTAAAATCCTATACATAAAAAATTATGTATGTTTTTTCCATTTTTTCAATCAAATAAAATCTTAACAGAAAACCGTTATTGTGAAAAATATTCTGCAACTAAAATTTTAAATGACAAACAGGGTGCAAATGAGAGGTGCTTTTGATTTATCCATTCTTCTGCTATAACTACGATTTCTTGACTAACACAGTGAAACAGGAAAAAAACTGGGTTGCGATACCTTTTTCTAGTATGTCTTGTCGAGCACAACAAGACTCTGTCCTTGAAATTTGCGAAACACCTCCATAATCTCGAGTTGCGGGTAAAAAACCCGTTTTTCGTACATTTTGCACTAATATGCTAGTAACTTTGGACAATTTATTAAAATTTTTATTTAAATCAGAAACTAAGGAATTCGGAAATAAATTTTTGGCAGAATATTCTGTGCTGAGCTTTGCCAGGACGAGTCAAATGATGACCTAACAACAGAAGAAACTCTCGCTAGGAACACAAACAATCTTTTAACAGAATTTTCTGAAACAATTAAAAGTTTTAACAATTTAAAAAAAAATCATAACCGGACTGTAATGGCAAAATGGAAGATTTTATATGTTCAGAGAAATCCTGGCAAAGGACTGAGAAAAAAGATATTCTGCATTATGGGTTGCTTTCGATTTCTCCAACATCTTCGATATGTAAAAAAAACTATTTTTTTGAGCGGTTTAGTCCAAGAATTGTTTCGTTTGTTATGTAATTGCTTGTTTTTTGCTAATTAACACCAAATAAAAAATCATTTTTGCATTTTTATTTATTGAAATAACTTAATTTATAACAAAACTTTATTAATCGGTTAACCGATCCATAACAAAATTAACCGATTAAACCAAAACCTTGGTTAATTAATCGAGCGGTTAATTGATTAAAGCAAAAGTCCGATTAAATAAATACCCTAGTAATTAGTTTGTATATGTACATATTTGGGAAGCATCATATTCGCCAAATAATGAGTCGGAGAAAGTTATCTTTTCAACAAAATCCGGGTTTGACAGTAGTATATCATTGTTTAACAAATTACTTCAATGGCAGTTGCAATTGTAACGGATTTACTTTGTAAAGCATTTAGAGCTTTTTGAACTTTAAGTTACATATGTTGGAGATTCATAGCTTCTTTAGGCCCTTATGACACTACATTTTTAATGCATTGTTCAAGTTTTGGTGAACAGTGCAAATATAAAGTAATAGAAAAATTTACCAAGTGCGAACGGCTCAGCTGTATTAAGATAAATGGCAAACTGTCAAACATTTTACTTAAGTTATCGATAAAAAATTAAGTTATGTCAAAACAAATGTAAAATTGTTCAAATTAAAATTAACATTTCAAGCTTGAAATATTAAAAGTGTTGCTGCATCAGCGGTTTATGGGCAAATTTAGCGATTAACCGCTTTTTGTTTTTAGGTTTCTCATAAACAAAAAGTTGCCAACATTTAATACAACTAACAGAACAGGGATGGCTAAGTTGTTTCAATTGTACTTTTTTGTTGATACTTTTTAAACTAAGATTTATAATACCTTTTTGTGGTGTTTTTTTAAGAACATAAATAAAATTAATTTCAACTAAAAAAATCTTTTAGTACAATTAGGGTAAAAAATTAAATTTTTAAAGGTTGTTGGTACAATTTTAAAAATTCTCAACGCCATCCCTAAAACAAAACCATAACAAGAGAAAAAAAAACTAAAAAACTTTGTTCACATTTTTTATAGTTTGCTCTTTCTAGCATTTACTGTTTCTTTCTATCAATTCTATATCAATTAATGAAAAAAAAATGTAGTGTCATAAGGGCTTTATACAACTAAACGTTATTTAAAATTCCATGAATGTCATTGTCAAATTAAAGGTTCAAAAAAGTTTCACTGTACATCACTTGGCAGTTAAGGCATCCTAGCTTTTCTTTTAATTTGATGATGATGTCATGAAAATTTTCTTGCTAAATCTATACCGAAAAGGGCTGAGTTGACAACATTGCTTAGACCAATTATTACAAATTTACATGAAAAACAACAAAACCCAAAAAAACCCATGAAAAAATCCGCTGGGTTGGGTTTTTTTCTAAACCCTGGTTTTTGCCAGCCCTGGCTCTGCGTGTGTGTGTGTGAGTTGGTTGCTCTCATCTACGAGACCCAGGGGAGGCGTTAAGGTAGGTGCTCACAGTAATCAACGAACACATCTGTAAGCAATCAAATGAAAAGTTTTAAGTAAAAATAAAATATAAAGAAAAATTAAAGTAAAAATAAAACGAAAACAAACATGAATATTTGCTGAATGATTATTGTATTCATTGACTACTTGCCTTCAAGGTCAGCTAATCAAATGCAACAACTTGTTTATAGCGATATGTAGCTTCAACATCGTTCACAATAAAAAATCTTTTAAAAACTACGTATAAAAACAAATATTAATACAATTCATACTTTTTAAGGTAACAATTGCATGCTTTAGAAAAAAATATAAAATAAATTAAAGGAAAAAAACGCTATTGAATTGTAAGAAAAGAAAATTTATTCAAAAAAAAAAAACAAGTAATAAATACGTAGAATTAAAACTTCCAGTAAGAAGTATAAGTTGTTAATAATAATTTTAAATAGAAAAAATCTTAACAACTAATTATCGCTTCAAAGTCTAACTTCCTACATTAATTATTTTTTATTTTTTTTCTAGAACTTTTTCTCAAAGAATAAAATCACCGTTAGCTTAGTTTAATTAAAGTGTCTTTATTATTGCGATACAATAATTATTATTTTAATTTCTTTTGTTACAGTCTGGACTCTGACAAATTCATTTTAATAAATGTAAGTAATCATATCAAATTAGTTTTAAGACGTTTTCTTCAGTTGTACAGTGGGAGTGTTAGAATATTAATTTTGAATTTGTAAATACATGCAGGTGTCATTTTGGGAAGATAAAATTAATTAGGCTAAGTGCAATCTTGTACATGTTATACCTAAATACTCCTGACGTCACAGTTTGGTTACCTTAAGCTTTTATTCCAAATTTGATTGCACATTTGAAAAAATTGCTATAATTTTCAAAAAAAAATCGTACAAAATAATTTCATAATTTTAAAGCAAATTTCGATCTACCAAAAGGTTAAATACAATTTGGTTTAAAGATTGATGTTTGACTATTGACTGCCAGCAGTCGTCGATGGCTGCAAGTGCTTAACGGCAAATCCCTCTGTGGATATCGAGTGGTTGCGATTGAAACATGTAAGGGTAAACTGTCCGTAAACGCCTTTTCGATCCTCCGGTCATTCAAGAATAAAAAATTATCAATAAATTTTAATTGATTTCATGTTGTAAAATTCCCTTCTTCATAAAAATAATTTAATGAAAATGAAATTTGATGAACTTAAGCCTAATTAAATATCATAATTTGGATAAAAAACCATAGAACAGTTCAACAAAATAACCACAATACTAATAAATAATTTAAACTTACAAATTTTTAATAAAATTTTAATGCAATTTTGCTTAAGTCGGCTTAAGAACTTTTTTTTCTTTGTTGCAAAAAGTAAAATTTTACTAAAGAAATAAAAAAATTCACGTTTTTCGTATGTATGTATATGATCAGAAAATTTCTTAAAACAGAAAATTTCTTAAAACAAGAAATACAAAAGACGCTCGTTTTTATTTAAAATAAGAAAGTCTGGTTTTCTTGATTTTTAAATAGAATCGAATTTCTTGCATTAAGAAACAATTTTTTCAGAAATCAATTCAATTAATTTTATATTAAGTTTTCTTAACCTAACTAAAAAAAGTTATTGAACGTTTAGTAAAATTTTTATGAAAAGCACTCAGTTTTTTGAGTGTTCAATTACGTCCAATCACTTGTGTTGTCAAACAGCAGATAAGGCTTTTCTTCGTATTTTATAAAATATTTACAGTCAATTCCACCAATTTATTTAGATATCAATTTATGTTTTTAATTCGTTCAATAAAAATAAAATTATGATAGGAACACAATTGAGTCGTACGTCGCACAGTGGGGTGAATTGTGTAGAAAGTGACGATTAATTCACAGAACTCGTAATTTTAAAATGTTGTTACTTTTCTATTGATGGATATTAAAATTTGAATAAAAAACCAACATTTGAAAAAAAAATTTTTGGAAAAATAATTTATTTTTAAGAAATTAAAATCTTACAGTTCAACTAAAATCAACAATGTTCTTTAAAATATTTATGTCACAAGCTCTTATGTTTACATTTGTACTTTAATTTGTACAAATAAAAAATGTCGACGAAAGTGGACAAAAAATAAACATAATAAACGACATGCAATTTGAAATTTAAATGATAATAACAGAAAATTTCGAACCACCAGTACTACCGGTTAAAAAACATGTAAAAATCAACCTGGGTTCAAATCTCAGCTCAGCCAAGAAAAATTATCAAAAAATTTTAATAAAAAATTCCTTCCTCAGTGAAAATAATTTAATGAAAATTAAATTTGATGAACTCAAGCTTAATTAAAGAATATCAAGATTTTTTTAAACCTTTTAAAGCCCATAAAAGGAAAAAATGGTCTTATCTGACTATTTTTGCTGTAACTTTTGAATGAACAACGAGAAATTAGTTAAATAAATTGTAAATTAAAGCATACTTTATGTGCTTTTTGTTTAAATAAAAGGAATAAATATTTAAAATGTATTTATATTAGCAAAATTTAAATATAAAACCCTTATTTTTTCTCAAAAATCACTAACTCCACAGACTACTCAAAAAAGTCTCATTAGAAAATATTATTAATTGTTATTTATAAATATTCATAAACAGAAAACAAACATTTCAGAAAATAAACATTAAAAATAACTTAAAAGGCTTTTTTATTTACTTCATTTCATAAACTTCAAAAGTATTATTTACTTTATAACATGGTACAAGTACACAAGGTAGACTCGTTGGCGCATATGTTTGTCAGCTGTTTGCCCCAGTTAAGCCCCAAATGTCAAAAATTTTTCATTTTTGTTTACATATTTTCATGTTTGTTTACATTTTAAAATAAAAACATAAAGATTGTGAAAAAAATTTTGATTTATGTTTCAATTTTAAAATTTTTATAATTTTCCTTCACGTGTTGTTTTGTTTTTTTTTTTAATTTCTGTTTTTATTTTGTGTTCCTGAAGGCACAGTGTTGCTCTTTTTTTGAACTCTCGGGTAAAAATACAAAAACAAATTGCATGTTGTTTTTTGTCATGTTGTACTTGTTGTAGCAACGAGTCTACCTTGTGTAAATATACCTTGCTTTATAATCATCATTAACTTCATAATCATCATTTAAATAGTATTGATCATCGTCACCATTATCTTTTTCACTGTGGAGAAGAATAAGAAACTCAAATGCAAACTTTGACACTTGTTTACAACTATTTCGCATGCTTGAAATGAATGGATCAGAACTTAAAAGAAATCTATTGAACACGTCTTCTATGGTATTTTTCCTACTGCATTTACGCGAAAATTACTCCCTATAACTTTTAAAGTCCTTGTTTCTAGCTTCCTGAGATTCTTCAGTTAGTTGGCCAATAGGCATTGTGGAAAGCGATATAATTTCTGGCCCGTGGATGAAGTATTTATGTAAAGTATGAGGCATTTAATACCATGGATTATTTTTAACAAATATCCTGGCAGAATTGTCAGCGAAATTTGAAAATCTTTAAAATATTGTCCTCAATGCCACTGGAAACAACTATTAATATTGTATGCATATTTGTATCAACTGCAAATCAATTTTAGTAATTTCTGAAGATACTTCAGCATTCTTAAAAAACGCCTTGCAGTATTCCCATCGTTTGAGTTTCAAAAACCTGGTTTTTGTTGATCAACAATCAATCTATTTTCTATCTAAATTCCCTTTTAATGCGTTTTATGAATCATCTATCATTTTTTTCATCATCACATCTAGTTTGCCAGATAAACCAAACTCCATGTTATCTATACATATTAACTTTTTTGAAATTATTTTTTCAATATTGTTGAATTCTTTACTTGTGGCGCCACTTTTGTGTGGAATTTGTGTCTGTAGTAGCGTTACAAACTTTACCGTCAATCGTCACTAGAATTAGTTCGTGATTAACTTTCACTAATCTCTCTCCAACTAATACTACCGAATCGACAAGAGCCTTTTTTCAGTATCCACTTTCTTTTTCGAATCTAATATTTTCTCTTTTAATTATTCAATTTTCAGGGGTCTGCAAAACCTAGTGGAAGACGGTCGAGGATTTTGCCAAATTGTTTTGTTTTCACGAACTAGTTTCAATGATACAATTGACGTTATAAATACTAAAGAGTCTGAGGCGTTAATGTCATGAACATCACACTCATTACACTCACTAGCTTTTGCTTGTTTTTCTCACATTGATTTTTAGTAACTGGATTTCTCTCACAAAAATCGTCATAACTCAAAAATCGCACAGATGTGCAAATAGGCATTTTGGGATTTATTAGCTAAAATCTTATATATTATAAAAATATTTTTTCCTGCACTCATCCGCCAAGTTGTTGAAACTCAATTTATATATCGTGTGTAACGCCTTAAAATATTGGTCCTATACCCACCTAAAAGTATGCCAATCGACTTAGAATCACTTTCTTACAGGTCGCAATTTTGGAGAAAATTTAATAAAACTTGGTACACAGTACAAGGACCAATCCTATTGAAAGTGGGCCGAATCGTAGGACCACGAAGGGAGATAGGGGGCAATTTCTGCCTCTCAGAAACTATCAAACCGATTTTAATGAAATTTTAAACATAGATGGATCCATATTTGTACGGACATATAAGCTATGCAAAAATGGGACCACGAGGAGAGATAAGGGTGCAATATTTGCCTCTCAGAAACTATCACCCCGATTTAAATGAAATTTAAATCATAGATGGATCCCTATTCATATAGCCATACACTTTAAAAAATTTGTTTTTAAATACTGTGGTGTTGGGTATCATATGGTCGGGCTTGACCGACTATACTTTCTTACTTGTTTTTTATATGCTCATATACCTGAAGTTGAAGGTTCCATTATAAAACTTTTACTTATAGAAGTTTCAATAAAAAATATAATCACTTGAAATATCAAAATTGTCTCTTTTAATCAATGCGCGCCAAAATACCAAAAATGATTGGACTTTGAACACACACTGCAGATAAAGAAAACAACTTACATCATTTATTAGTGATGTAGAATTTTATCTACTTTCATATGGTACCAAATACGGTTGAGAAAGTTAAAGTTCATCTTTCAATTTAATCGCCACTTTTGATGGGTTTCGCCCCTGTTGAACTAAATCAATTAAAAGAAGTTTCCAGATACTGTTTTTTATTTAAGTTTTATTAAAGATGAAAATATTTGTTACAATTCAATGCGTTCGCTTTCAATTCAAAGTTAAGACAGAGAGAAAAGAAAAATTTTGTATAAAAGAAATAGAATAACAATGTTACCAACATTTTAAATTTCACATATGGATAGAAAAAATAAATAAGATTACCATATTTCAACACTCCTCCATATTCTTATTTTTAACTATTTTTATACATTAATATTGAGCAAGTTTTTAAAGAAATAAAATGTAGTTTTACAAAGAGGTTTAGTGAATATATCTGCAACCTGGTCATCGGATTGTATATACTGCAACTTGATCTTACTCTCTTGAACCTGTTGTCTTATAAAATGATACCTCAACTCTATATGTTTAGACCTCCAATGCATTTTGCTCCTTGATTATCAACACACATCACAACTGATTCATTCTCCAGTGTAATTTTAAATTCATCTAGTAACCTTTTTAGCCAGATACCTTCTTGAGCAGCTGTACTTAACGCAATAGATTCGGCCTCAGTGGACGATAAACTTATGATTTTTTGCTTTGTTGCCTTCCAACAAAACAAATTTTTATGCGATCCAAAACAATATCCAGTTGTACTCTTCCTATCTTCAACATCTCCCCAACTTGCATCTGAATAACCACGTAAAGGTAAATCTTGTTTTGATTCTTTGTATACTAATCCTTCATTTCTGGTGGCATTAAGGTAACGAAAAATTCATTTTACGGCATTAATATGTACACTTCGAAAATTCTCCTGATATCTACTTAAAGTATTGACTGCATACGATATATCAGGTCGCGTCCAAATGCTCAAATAAAGCAAACTACCAATTGCTTGTCTATATTTCTGTTGATCCCATTCCGCACAGTCATATGTTGTTTCATTTTCATTCTAATTTTTCTCCATAGGCGTATCTTAAAATTTAGAATTCGCAAAACCAAAACGCTTTAATAATGCAACTTTATTCTCAGTTTGATCGATTTTCAAATCTCCACTTTCAACTTTTGTTATACGCATGCCAAGGAATTCCTTTAGTTCACCCATATTTTTTTTTAATCTCAAATTGCTTCTCCAAAAATACAAAAATGTTTCCAATTTCCCTTTCATCATTGCCACATAAAAGAATGTCATCAACATATAGCAGTAAAAAAATATTTTTATTTTTGTATAGACAATAGTCATTTTCGGATCGAAGAAAACCATATTTTAACATCTTTGCATTAAACTCGTTATTCCAACAAAAAGCACTCTGTTTTAGGCCGTAAATTGATCTTTTAAGCTTACATAATGAACCAGCAAATGGTGGAGGTCCTGTCATATACATATATATCCTCCTTCAACTCTCCATTCAAAAAAGCACATTTAACGTCCAGTTGATGAATTTTGAAATTATTCTGAAATGCCATTGATATAAATAATCGTAGAGTTACACAATTAGCAACTGGAGCATATACATCATTAAAAGAATCAAATTTTTGCTTACAACCACGGGCAACTAATCTAGCTTTTCTACGAATACTGCCAACACTGCTCTTTTTAATGTTAAAAATCCATATGGCATCAATTCTATCTTGGCCCTCATCTTCAACCAGCATCCACGTATTTTTCTTAGTAATCACCTCCACTTCTTCGGCTATTGATTTTTTCCATTCCGTATCTTTATAAGCCTCCTCAAACGAATTTGGAACTTCTGATAAAATTGACGAGTAAGCACACATCGCATCTTTATATACCTCGTAGTCATCCAAATATTTTGGTGTTTTTCTTAAACGCTTTTCTTTTTGTTCTTCATCGTTTTTTATAACATTATCATCTGTTTTGTTTTCTACTACTTCATCAACTTTTGCTTCAACTTTGTCATCTTTACTTTTATTTTCTTCAGATATTTCTTCTTCATGGCATTTAATCTTAATTGATTCTTAATTCAAAAATCTCACGTCTCGACTACTTATTACTTTTTGATTTTCCTCATCATAAAACCTAAAACCATTGGTCGTGTAACCAACAACTTCATTTTTCTTGACCTGTGGTGCGATTCACTAACTTTTAACGATCCGACAATCGTTATATTTGTCGACATAAATATTCGCTCGCAGTAACGATAGTGTGATTCAGTAACTTATTTTTAACGATTGTTAACAGCTGTTTTTTTGTAACATCTCTGTCTATAAAATGTTAAAAAAACGAAAAGCACAAAAGAGAATAAAATAAAAACAAATGAAATTGTTCTTAACCCCCGTGTTACACATGTTTTTTCATTCAAAATACGTTGAAAAAGGACTGGCCAGACTCATGAGTAAGACGAAGGGTTAATTTGTGGTTTTATATTTTTTTTGTGAATTTTACATTAAGAATTTGGTTTTTGTTCCTAATTTGCTTGTTTTGTAAATTTTAAATTTAAGATTTTGTTTTTGTTCAAACATATACATATGAATATATCTTTGTATGTATGTAAGTTATTTTAAACATAAAATACATTTTATCGATTAAATAAACACAACCTAAATTATTGTCGGTAAAATATCGACAAAAAATTGCTAAAAGTAACAGCTGACTTTTAACGACAAAAAAAATTTTACTGAATAGCATATTCGATAAATTTTCGTTATATTTATTTTAAGGATTCGATTATCGTTATAAAAGTTATTGAATCGCACTACTGGCCTCAAATTTACCCCTCTGAATTTGTTTCGGGACATTAACGTAGGCTTCACTGCCAAAAGGGTGTATTTTGTTAAAGTCCGGCTTTCATCATACCATATTTCAGCTGGTGTCTTGCCTTTTTCTATTACATTCGTCGGACAACGATTTAACACATACGTTGCATGCTGAACTGCTTCACTCCACAAATATTTTGGTAAGCCAGAATCTAGTAATGCACATCTAGCATTATTCACCACCGTTCTATTGCACCTTTCAGAAACTCCGTTTAGCTGTGATGAGTAACGTATGGTTGTCTCTGTGACTATAGCATTTATTGAACAATATTTTGTTCATCAATTCTCAAAACTTCAATTCTGCGATCGAATTTATTATAAACCTTTTCAGCGTAGTCTCTAAATGCTTCAAATACTTCAGCCTTACCACGTAATGTGTAAACTACCGAGAAATGTGAATAATCATCGATGAATGTAACGAAATACTTTTTGTTATCATGGCTCAAATAATTAACTGGTCCGACTAAATCACTATGTATCTTTTCACCACAACGAGTTGCTCTTTTTCTTGTGCCCTTAAAAGGGGATTTTGTCATTTTTCCACTTAAACATGTTTCACAAACATCATCATTTTTGTATTGACAACTGTGACCAAATTTTCTATGTAGTTCACCTTTGCCTGGAAGTGCTCCGATTTCAAACGTGTTCGAGCATTCTATTTGGAAAATCTGCCCACTTTTGTTGCTCTTAATTTCGACCATATTACCATAAAAATTCACACAATACCCTTTTCTGGTTATCTTCTTAACTGAAATTAAACTTTTTTCCAAACCTGGTACCATCAAAACGTCAGTCAAGTATATTGGGCCACCCTCAGTTTAAAGCAACAAATTCCCTCGACTCTTACAGGTCAAATGTTCACCCTTTTTTGCAATATTTATCTTCGATGGATGTTCCAATTGACACACGTCATTCATATATTTAAACCACTTATCACTCACCATATGATTTGATGCACCTGAGTCCATAATAAATTTGTCTGCTGTCTCGTTTTCTGCTACGTTACATTCATCCTTTTCAACTTCACAGTTAAAAGTAATTGGATTAGAATCGGCACAATTGGCATTACCACCTTGACCTAAAAGCATCATTGCCACACATTGTAGAAACATTTTTATCGTTCAATTTAATTTCTTCCTTAAGCAATCTGCTTATCAAATTATTTAAACTTTTTTCAGCTGCAGTTGTGCTTTCCCATGCCGTACTAAAATTAGAATATTCTGCTGGAAGACTCGAAATAATTTTATTTATAACCATCGTATCAGTTATTTCTTCACCTTGAGCTTTTATTTGCGGCAAAAGGCACTCTACATCTGCCAAAAAATTTTTCACGTTGTTAGAAAATTCTAACCTAAAAAATTTCTGCATTAAAAACTGCAACTGCGTTTCGTCTTTTTGCTGATATAACGAACAAAGTTTCTCAAATATTTTTCTAGGCGTATCACAGTTTAGAATATTTCTTAATTCTGAAGGCTCCAATGAAGAAACTAAAATTCTTTTCGCTTTACCGCATCTCAATTCAAAATCGTTTCTTGCACTATCATTATTCACCGGCTCTAACTCAGTTCCATTTACTATACCTATTCCATGCCTTTATGCTTTCCAATAACGCCTTTATCTGGAAACAACACACTTCAAACCCGTACTTCTGAATACCAATAACTTTAACATTTATGTCTTCCATTTTTTACTTTTGGGATGCTGGGCCCATAACCTGTTGAACTAAATCAATTAAAAGAAGTTTCCAGATACTGTCTTTTATTTAAGTTTTATAAAAGAAAAATATTTGTTACAATTCAATGCGTTCGCTTTCAATTCAAAGTTAAGACAGAGAGAAAAGAAAAATTTTGTATAAAAGAAATAGAATAACAATGTTACCAACATTTTAAATTTCACATATGGATAGAAAAAATAAATAAGATTACCATATTTCAACAGCCCCTCTGTGCGTCGTATGAACGTAGGACGTAACGTCGTAAAATTTTCAACTAGTGAACTAGTCTATCAGCGCCAAGGTTGCGGGTTCGATTTTCGCCAGAGACTCTGGTTTCATTCCTGCAGACAAGCGTAGAGCTTCGCGGGATATATGTAATTTTAAAAAATTCCGAATTTGTTCAAATTATTGGTTATTTTTCTATACTTATATTTTGTTATCAAATACGTATCTGTGGCATTTTGACAAAACATCCTAAGTCAAATTTGAAAAGTTAAAAAATAAATGTCGTTAATCATACGAATTTTCTTTCGAAAAGCATTTTCCTTTACGTTTTTAAAATTTTGTATTGTAAACCAAATTGTTCTTAAATTTTGGTTTATTTTATTATTTGATAAAAATGTTTTTTTCACCAAGTTTTTTTAAAAAACTTTTTTGCTATCCTATCTCGACTTCCTATCTCAATTTGAAAACACAAAAATAATTTCTTTTTATATTTGAATTTTTCTTTTGATATGACAATACGGTCGTAACCGGCATATGATAAAGAATTAGATCTATGTCGACGTAAGACGTAGATACGTTTTTAAGTTTACGCCAGCTATTGTCTGCCTTTGCATAAAATATTATAAGTTTTAATTTCACAACGTATCTACGTCATACGTTCATACGGTGCAATTGTGTTCCTATAAATATATAAAAAACGGTTGGCGATATGAGAAATGCATTTTATGCAAATATTTTCTAATTTACATATATCTAAAATATTATAAAAGCTTTTTCTCTTGTTTGTAAATTTTATTTTAAATATATAATTCTTATTTTTAATAACTGTTTCAATTTTTTTCTATTTGATACATTTTGTGAATCATTGTAAAATATTATGGCGAATATAAACAAATTCGACTTTCGTCTGACAGTCAAACGTTTTTAACCAACACTGCTACAAAAAAACACTTTTTGTCAGAACTTGAAAACCGACCTAGTGGGGGTTGTAGGCCTAGGTGAGGACATACAAAAACCGTTTTCAAACATTTTGAAACACCCTCAAAATTTTGAGTTATTTTCAAAAAACTGTTTTAGGGTAGGTCGTAGCACTTTAGTACCTCTAACTCACAAATTTTTTGATCGATTTTAAAATTTTAAACTGTTTTGGAAAGGCATAGAATTAAGCTTTTATGAAATGTATTCATTAAAAATATATTCCAAAAAATTAGGTAATTTTTTTCTCAAAATTATCTAATTTTTTTATTTTTTTTTCCTAATTTTTCAAATTCAACAAGAGTTATTTTAATTTTTTTCTATGGATTCCTATCTTTATTTGTACTGTATTTTTAAGATAATTTTATGTAGAAAAAAACGAGATATCATTTGTTAAAATCGGCTTATATTTGCAAAAGTTACTAAAGTTTTAAATCTCGCACAAGATCGCAAAAATATGCATTTGTCACAAAATGTGGCTCAGCCGATTTTGGTAAATATTCCATATCACATTCCTCGTTTTCAGATTCATCATCACTTTGTTTATGTAAAGTTTCATTACATTTAATTGCACTTAATACTGGCTTAGTAACAGTTAACACATTAGCATACTTAATGCTATCACGATTTTTATATTGATAACCAGTGATGTTTGTTTGGCAAAAATAACAGTCTTGTGGTTTATGGAATATTTGATGATGCCAAATCATTGGGAAAGATAATGGTAATGGCTGGCTTATAAACTTTTCGGACTTAGTTTTCTTAATCATACTGGAACAGCTTGTACAAATACTTTCGGGTTCATAACATTTGCTAGAACTGTATGAGCAGTTAAAAACTGTATTGAAGGCATTAACCAAGGCTTTATTTTTCTTCAGATCAAAGCGATGTTTTTTGTCAGCGAATACACCGCAAACATAATAAAAATAATTACGCTTATCACACACTGCAGAAAAAAATTACACACAATTTAAAATTTGTTAAAGGATTACAAAAATTACAAACTTACTTGTTTTAATAAATTTAAATATTAATATCACTTCACTTGTCACAAATTTTAAACTAGTTACACTTTTTTACTCTTATCTAAAAACAATATCCTTCACCAAAAGGTAGTATTTAAACTTTGCCATTGTGTTGGTAATAAATTTATTAAATTAGTTTATGTATTTATCCAAATATATATAACTAAAAATTTAATATAAAAACATTCTAAGCTTTTTTAATGTTTCAAAAAAATAGGGCATAATAAACCCTATTCATCTGTATTATCTTCCAGTTCTTTTTTTTTAATAAGGACAGATTAACAATAACTTATTAATATGTGGTTTACAGAACACGAGCGCCTTATTCGTCCGTTCAACTTACATTTAAAACCAAAACGTACATAACTGTAAAATTACAACAAACAAAACACTTTGCGTTATTAAGTTGACAAATTTGCTTGTATAGTTAATTGTTTTTTATATTCATATGTTTTGCGCGGGGGAGAAAATACTAAAAACAGGTGTTAATGAAAAGTTGAATAACTTATACAATTTTTATCCGATTTGAAAAATTAAAGCCATGTTTTGTTAAGAACTAAATTTTCTTCATACATTAATATACATTTTTATAAGCTTTCATATTAAAATAAGCAATGAAAAGCTACTAAAATCAAAAAAGTTTATAATTTTCGTTTTTTTTGTGGATATTCTTAACAAAAACAATTGTTATAATTTACAAATGTATACAAAAATGCACGTCATTTTAAAGCGTAATTAGTTTTCTTTCCAAACCAGTTAAAAAAATTAAAATCGGACAAGAACTGACTGAGTTACAGGTCGATAAGTTGACGAACATCACTGAAAACGGTTTTTTTTAAATAACTTCTGAATTTGAGGGTGTTTCTGAATTTTTTTGACACAATTTTTTATGTACTCAACAAGACCAATAACCCACGCTAGGTTTTCCAAGTTTTTTTACACTGTAGCACCGTGTTATCTAAAAAAACATTAACATACCGACAAGTTATAAATTGTACAATCATTAAAATTCATATGTGTATTTTCAAATATGTATTTCAACATACTTCTGGAAATAACCTTAATTCAGGACATTTAAATTATTTTCAAGATTTATTTTTATTTTAAAAAACGTAACCAAAATGAAAAAATATTCACATCTCCACATTGAAAAAAAATGTAACCAATTTTGGTTAGAAATAGCCAAAAACAGCAGCTCTGTTTTCCAGCCAATTGCGACGAACATTAATGAGCCGAACCGTGGTTTAAAAAAACCGAACGGAATTAAATGTTTCATCTTTTGTTGAGTTGGATAAAAACAGTATTATTTTTGTGTTCGAAAGATGACAAACAGGAACGTTTTTTGGTTTTAATTATTTTCTACTCAAACACTATTAGCGTTTGTGATTTCCACAAATCAACCGAACACTTAGAGCGATATTTCGAGTTTTTTGTCGAACACTGTTTTAAACAAATATTTAATTCAGTTCCCCTGAACAAAAATATATAAAAAAAACTCCTTTTACAAAATATCCTTAAAATTCTTCATTAAAATTATTGTAAAAATTCGAAATTGTAAAATATGATTTCTTTTCCATTTTTAAGAAGGTGTGATTGTTAATTTCTATAGCCTCCCTCTAATATACATATGTATACGAACATGGTTTTGTCACTTGTTGAAGATTGGCAGGCTGTTAGGACTCATAGTATAGGATTTCTATTAGAAAATATGTCCTACATTTGTACTTAAAATCGTTTGGAAAGAGTTTAACGAAACTTTACAAAATTTGCTCTTTCTTTTAATAACATTTCGCGCAATCCATTACCATCTTATATTATAAGTTGTAATATACGAGAAATTCAATTTCAATGCAATCAATTATTTTTTTATATGATATAATTAACTACAACATCTTTTGTTCTGATTTCCTGTCCTGCAATGATATTAATGTTCCTTCTAGGGCCTTAAGATTTCATAATTATTTTTATATTGGCTTACATAGAACTAATTCTGTGGCATTTTGACAAATTTAAAAAGTTGAAAAAAATGTTGTTAATCATACGAGTTTTTATTAAAAAAAACATTTTTGCTTACGTTTTTAAAATTTTGTATTATAAGCGAAATTTTTCATTAATTTTGGTTAATTTTAATATTTAATAAAAATGATTTTTTCGCAGAGTTTTTTTAAAACACTTTTTTGCTATCTTATCGCGACTTAAGATGTTTTGTCAAATTGCCACAGAATTATTCTTGAAATGAGCCATTACAGTATAACCCGGTTAATCACCCCACGCTTAAATGCCTTTTACGCTTATTTACCTTGAGTTTTAAATCCCAAACAAAAATCGAAGCGTAATTGCCTACGTTTAATTACCCAATTCGGGTAATTGACTTACTCCCAAAACAAAATTGCACCTAAATTTCATTCGTTTAATTGCCTCAGTTCTATTTGGCAACAACACAGCAAGTAATGAAACCAAGATTTGAAAATATGCTCTAAATATTTAAAAAAAAATGTGACTAAAAAACAAAATATTATGAGGTTAAGATTCATACAAGAGTTATTTGTGTCAAATATTATCTAGATACACCAAATATATGAGATATTTTGCCTTAAAGGAATGAAAGAAAAGGTCGTTAAATTTTAAATTGTATTCACATTTAAAAGGATAAAATAATTGAATATTTTAGGGATTGATATTTGAATATAAATTTAATTCGAACATGATTAAATGGTTTATGGACATACGTAAATAACGAAGTTTGCATGGGGACTATGTGATATTATAGATCGGTTCTCGCAATTTACAAAGGTTTCGTTCTTATGGCAACTAAATTTACCAAATTTTATCAAATTATAATTCCGTACAAGGTTTATATGGACCAGCCAGATGGACGGACGGACATGAAAAGATCACTTTAAAAAGTGTTTCTGATCGATCGGTTTAGTAAAAAATGCGTCTAGATTTCTATGTATCAGCACAAATTTATAAAATTGCTTCTTTCTTAATTTTTGCATATATGTCCACGTATAAAACTTAACAGATTGGACTAACATTTATCTTCAACGAAAACTTGCTTTGGCTAGCAATTGTAGAGTAAAAATTAAATGTAGATGGCGAAATTATAGCAACAGAAAATTCATCTGTTAACCAGAATTTCAAGCAAATTTTTTATTTGTATAACATGTATTAAAATATGCTTCAAAAAAGTGAAATATGTGTTCAATAAAAATGCAGCAAATTTTTTACGAATAAATTGAAACCAAAATTCACAAACTCTTAAACGGATAAATATATGGTTGCTGCATATTTATGGTTTCCCTAATCATAAGTTTGTATGGATGAGTACGCGTTTATTAGTAGGATATGACAGGACATCTCTAAAATCAATACAGATAAAATACAGACAGAAAATCCCATTGTTTTTATTGCTATCTCTTTAGATGTAGCTGATACATGTAAAAATTCCTGTGTCTCAACTTATTTCATACATCAAAGTTAAGGTAGTTAAGCGTATTCGTTTCAATACTTATCCCGCAAAAAAATTGTCATTTTTGGCGAGGTAATTATCCGTGGAGTACTGTTAAGTGTCAAAATTTATTTAATAAATTGAATGGTAACCATATTTCAGATTTTAGTTTTTCTAAAACTAAGTTTGAATTATATTTAAAAATTTAATGTAAGCACGTCAAATAATATTTTTAGCTAAAAGTCTGCAAGGATCCAAAAGACTTTAAGAAAAAATAAATAAATAAATAAATAAATGCTATTGTTAATGACAAATTTTAATTTTTAAATGAAAAAAATACGAATATTTACATATTTTTACAAAATATATTCCCTACATTTGCCTTAAAATAAAAAAATCTGTCCTTTTTCCCTACGCTTGAAATTTTCCGAAAAAAATTCTTAAAAAAAAGGGAAAATCACTTGTTAAAGTGATATTCTCTTAAAATGTGCATTATGTATTAAGATAATATTATTGAAGGATTATTTGGTATCCAGAAAATATCATTTTTGTAAAAACAACCATCCTTACCGTGAATAACATTTCCTGTAAAAAATGTTTTTTAAGAAAGCAAAATTTCAAGGGAAAAAACTGCTCACTTCCTATTTATGATCGGCGTAAATCTGATAAAGCCAGTTAAATTTTGTTGAAAGTTAAAAAGTCTGGCTTTCTTAATGTATTCATTGCCAAAGCAGGTTGCCAAAACTTGGTGACAAAAAAAATGAAATTGTAAGTTAAGATCAATTTGTTAAATATTTTGATAGATTTTTAAAAAATTAAATCATCGATAAATTCGATTTCGTTATTGTTCATCTCATAGAATTCACTCGTGCCTATTAGTTTTAAATAATTTGAAGGTTAATCATAATCACGACAACATTTACCCAACACTTTTTGAGTCCAGATCTACAAGAAAAAACAAGTAAGAAAGTATAGTCGGCCAACCCCGACTGTATGATACCCTACAACACATTAAAACCTATGTACCAAATTTGAAAAAATAATCTCCAAAGTTGCGACCTGTGCTTTGCGCACAAGGTTTACATGGACAGCCAGCCTGCCAGCCAGCCGGACAAACATTGTTAATTCGACTCAAAAAGTGATTCTGAGTCAGTCGGTATACGTTAAGGTGGGCTTAGGGCCAATTTTAAGGTGTTACAAACATCAGCACAAACGCGTAGTACCCTCTCCACTATTGTGGTGGTGGTATAAATATCTTAATTGAAATACTTGCAACCAGAAAGAAACACCAATGTGTGTTAATATTAATGGCTAAATTAGCAACACTGAAGCAGTGTTTGATTCAAGCTTTTATACTTTACAGCACAGCAAATCAAATGAATTCTCAAATAAATTTCAGTTTATCAATAGTATGGAATGGAAATTAAGCAAATTTAAACGAAATCGTGTTTATTAATTTTTTTAATCCCAAGAAAAACTTTGATAACTAATATGCATGTGGCAGTGTAAAAAAACTGAACTGGCAAAATAAAATAAAGTAATTTGTTTCTATTTTTGTTTTTTCTTTACCCACTTACAACTACATTGAGAGTTGACAATAAATCAACCAATTGTAGTCGGAACTGTAACAAAAGATAAACTCACTGTTTATTGTTGTTGTTTTTGCTTTAGCTTTAAAAATTGTTATTAGTAAAACTGGTGCATATAATTCTTATTCGCTTAACAGTTTTATTTGTATAATATCTTTAGTTTTTCTAAAATCTTTGGATGAAATTTTCGGACGATCTGGCCTAAGCAACCAGTGAAATGCGCATAGAAAAAGCTTATCCCATACAAATGAATTTCAGTTTATCAATAGTATGAAATTGGAATTTAGCAAATTTAAACGAAACCTTGTTAAATGAATTGTCATTTTAAACTTTTAAAGGCATCGACAATTCAAATAAAGCACAAGCTGCGTTTGTTCGCATATCAGTTGCGATGAGATGAGATGAATGTTTAAAATGACAATGCTTTTGATTTTCAGTGTTATAAAGTATAATTGCTTGGAAATGCCATATAAATTAATTATTTGCAAGTCAAATTTATTTTCTTCAATTTAAGTCTAGCAAGGGCTCTAATACAACTTAATATCAATGTATCTATAAAAGTATACAATTTTAGGTCAACACATTGTTTCACTCCCACAGTACATAAATCAATATTTAATATTCGTTTCAGATAATTATATTTCCTATAAACTCATACATATTACCTTTCAACCCTGAAGCTTTTATTAATTAAAGATTTGTATTTCTTCAAAAAACAAAAAAAAAATAGGACACAGTTTTACCGGAGGCAATGCAATTTTGGGAGCAAGCATTGATGGTGCGACAAACCAAAGGTCCAATTCGGCTTAACAGGTACTTTCGAAAACTAAAATTATAAATTTCCCAAGAAACTAATTATTTTTACTTGCATTTTTGATTATTAAACAGGAAATGCAACAGCACTAAAGTTTTTGTTAAAAATGGTTTAACACATTGTATTGATAATTGCAAATCGATAACAATGTGTGGTGAGGTACAAGTGCCGGAAGGACATTTGGATGTAAGTTTACTTACAAGACAATTACTAAGTAAAGAAAATAAAATCAATAAGCTAATGGGTGTGTGCTTTTTTTCTTAAAGGTTTGTCGCATTTGCAATGCTACAGGCCAAAATTGCCGTGTAGAAGAATCCACTCAGGCTGGCGAGGGCATTGAAGAGGCAGATTTTGTTTTCTACGTTTCAGCACGTCAAACTGAACGTTGTCACAAGGCTTTGACAGTGGCCTATGCCGCCCATTGTCAACAAGAGGCTACATTGGATCGACCCATAGCTGGTCATGCGAATTTATGCCCCAATAGTATAAGCACAAAACCTCAGGAATTACAAACTCTTATATCAACCGTTAAGCATGAGATATTACATGCTTTAGGTTTCTCAGTAAGTCTATTTGCATTCTTTCGCGATGATGAGGGAAATCCAAGGACTTCAAGAATACCTGATACGGGTAAACCGCATTTAAATGAAATGTAAAGCTTTAAATTTCGAAAATTTTTATAGACAGTCTAATCTTTTTAAACAATTTTTTTTAGCCTACAAATTCATCAGTGGAGTAATGAGACTATACGCAAAGTGGTAAGAGATAATTGGTCTGTACGCAATGGTCATGTTCGCAAAGAGATAGATATGATGGTGACGCCGAGAGTTGTGGCAGAAGTACGCAAACATTTTAATTGTCATCTGCTAGAAGGAGCCGAGTTAGAGGATCAGGGAGGAGAGGGTACCGCTTTGACCCACTGGGAAAAACGTATTTTAGAGGTAGTTGTTCCTTTTTTTGTTTCAGTAGCTGGGGTATGGAAAAAATTTGTATTAAATTTTGTATTTCAGAACGAGGCTATGACTGGTACTCATACCCAGTCTCCTGTATTCTCTCGCATTACTTTAGCTTTAATGGAAGATTCGGGCTGGTATCGTGCCAACTATAGCATGGCAAGTCCCTTGTCTTGGGGCCGCGGTTTGGGCTGTAATTTTGTTATGCGAAGCTGTAAAGATTGGATCCAATTAAATAATGCCAAGTGAGGTTTTGAATCTTATTTAAAAAAAAAAATAATCT